>JAGDQP010022974.1:19452-29756 GCA_022664845.1 Lepisma saccharinum | reverse complement strand
TAATTTTAAAAATTCCAATTTGTTACTTACGATGTATTGTCCCCCTTTTATTAATAAATAACGTTCTTAAAGATATTCAATTTTGCTTTATTTAACCATTTTAATAAAAAAATATTTGCGGAACGGCACCGGGTAGGCAAACAATTTCGCAACATAATAGTGTACCAGTGAATGCCTTTTGAGAACCACTCTTATGATAAATCTAGTGTGCCAGTGAACGCCCTTTGAGAACTACTGTTATGATAAATCTAGTAAAGCCGGGCAAGCAACACACAGAGTATCGCGGTGATCCAATTGTAACACTATGTAGACGTAACAAAGAATTTGTTTCTTCAGCGGTACTAATATTTAAGAAAAAGAATATATAGATATAAACTTCTTTACAGAAGACGAAGATGAACGCCCGACATGAAAGCGCACTATTAGTAATAATGAAAACACTTCTACAATTATTTTATCGTTTTAGATATTTTGTATCAGGTCGCGCCAAATTATTTACTATAAGATTCACTTACCCACACTTACCCACTAAGATTCAATTAGAATTCACTTACCCACATTGAATAGCGCGTTACAAGTAACTGTTTTAGTTATAAATTTAGTTCCAAACTCCTAGAAAAAATAAAAATTGAAAAAAAATATTTTTCATTACTTTGCAGTGTGTTTTTATGTTGGTTTAGCTTGTATTTTTTAGAAGTTTTATACATTATATTGCATTTATATTCTGAAACTCAGGGGGAATATTGCCCCGTCTGGTTCCCTAAATGAAGGCTCTGGACTCAGTGGATTCATATTTTCATAAGAGGCAATTAGTAGACAGAAAAAAATTATCTTACCATCAGATACTGAACCAAGGTCTGAAATTTGGTAGGCAGGTAGCCTATAGTCTTCCTGTCACATATTCGAAAAAGTCTCGCTGATAGACCATTAGGTGTTATACGCTTTACAGTGTTGCCATCAATAAAATTCCACCTTTAACTGACACCCAAATATCCAGATGTCAAAAATTCTAATCGTAACAAAACTTTGTATATCAATAGAATATCTAACAAAAAGCGTACAATATTTTTCCTAGAAGCTGCCGTTCAGTAGGAAAGGCGTAAATGATAATTATTAGTGAGATCTGAGGTGCGACTAGTAGTAGAAGCATTACTATAAACGTTCCTTTCAGCAGCTCTGGTGGAACAAGTGGGCTTGGCTTACGGTAGGAAATGTCCTAGGTTTAAGCCCTGGTCGCGACGTATTTTTCCTTCTTTTACTATTTCTGTAGCACCTGTGCAAATGTTATATTTTACAATATGCTAAGGCATGTAAAGTGAATGTTATTGTTGTATAGCTTCTTTCGCATTTGTATTTGTCTTTTTGCATCATTTATTTAAAATCTGATAATTTGTCTAAAACAATTGTGTGTTCACATAAACAGCAATAGTATGAAAATAAGAACGATTACATTAAACATGCGGAGTTATTATTATTATTATTGATTCTGTAATTGTAATGTAACCATTTATTTATCCTTATTTTCATACTGTTTCTGTTCTTTATCTGAACACACAATTGTTTAAGGTAAATAAGCAGATTTTAAATAAAAAGAAAAATACAAATAGAAAACGAAAAGCTATAAAACAAAAACATTATCTTTACATATCAAAAGTATATTGTAAAATATAATATTTGCACAGGTGCTACAGAAAATTAATAAAGAAAAAACACGTCGCTACCAGGACCCGAACCCTAGACATTCTACACTTTAAGCTAACGCTCTACTTTTGCTCCATCATGACTACAGAAACGAATGTTTGCAGTAATGCTTCTACTACTCACCGTAAATCAAATCTCACTAGTAATTATAATTTTCTCCTTTCCTACTGAACTGCAGGTTCTACAAAAGTATTGTAGTGTTATTGTTCGATACTCTATCGATATACAAAGTTTTGGTTACGATCTGATATTGACATCTGGATATTTGGATGTGAGCATCCTATTAATTTTGTTTTAGAGTTTGCCTAGGAATAACATGGTATTCTAAGTGGACGCTAATTTAAATTGAACTTGTATTGAGATTGAGGGTACGGATATGCCTTATATAATTTCATAATACGAATTCAATAGAAGTCCAATTTTCATAAATTTCATATCTGTATTTTCCGAAGGGAATTCAGTTTGATTTTGAGGGGAAAATCCCAAATTTAATATCAGGAAAACTAAAAGGAACGTATGTTGGAATAATATCCCATTTTCCTTCAAGTTAAGATCTGTATGCTCTGGAACGTTAAGAATACGATTTTGAATTCGAAAACATTCGACATTCGAAATATAAGATGATGTTCTGAAGTTCAGATTGATTGAATACAAGTTGTTGAAAGCACAACAGTAGCCATCATTATCTCAACATCATTGTATGCTCCTACTCTTGATTAATTTTTAAGTTCTAAAAGCTCATATTTTACTCCAATGCATTATTCACCGGCAAAACTCCACAATGTAGTCGAAATCTTTCGTTTAAAATTAGATTATTTTTAAACTAAAATTCATATAACGAATCTGAAATAATTTCTGTTAAAAGAAATATTACCCTTCGTGAAAGTGAATATGAGAATTTCTTACGAAAATAAATATTATACATTGAAGTGCCAAATGAATTGGCACGTCTACCCAGTAAGATTGAGATCTTCCTTTTGCCTTGATGACTGTGCATGGATTTTGTCAGGTGTCAGCAGAACTACTGAAATAATGCTAGCTGTGCCTACTGATATCAAGTAACAAAGATCTTTGGTTGGGGAGTAGTGCATACAGTTTCGACACTTTAAAAGTGCTCGTGTTCTCAAGTGCTCTTAAAATCATTATAATTCCGTTTCGTGTTATAAGAGAGGAAGATCAGTGTATCGGAATCGAGAACCTGTTTCTGTTGGACAGGAAGAAAAAGACTTTTTCCGTGATTGTCGGAATTTTGATTTATTACTCGCAGTAACCGATATGAACAATTGTAGTTTTTGGAACTTCCGCTACGAACAATCAAAGTAGGTTAGTACTGCAATTATACTTGTCATTAATCTAATTACATTAAAAACAAAAGAAACTCAAATTAGAGCTCACTGTTTAGACATTTGGAAAAGTTCTTTGATATACTGTATATCGTAATGTTGAAGAGAAATGTCAGTATTTGCAGTTATCGGCCGTAATCCTTGAAAAACACCGAGTAATTCGTTTTACCTTATTGGAAGGTCTGTTCTCAGTTTCAATGTGATTTGTGCACGCGCAGAAATGTTAAAAGTCTCTCTTATCGTAACAAATATATATTGAAAATATATATAATCGCACCTAACCTTACCTAACCTCCACGTTCCCATGGTCACCAATTTAAGAAAATGTGCGAAAAATGCAAGAAAGCAATTATTAATAATAGTTATAAATATATTAAAATATATTTGAAAGAAATGAGAAAAACTGTTGTCCCAGGCGGGATTCGAATCCGGGACCTCTCACTCAAGAAACAGACGTCTTGACCAGTAGTCCTCCAAGGCGACCTGGCAAAGGGGACTTTTAATTTGCATTTGCAGTGCATGTGTTACGTAAGAAGCCCGGTCACGTTACAGCGCGAGCGTAGCAGGTGAACAGACTTGTGACTTGCGACAGGAACCGCACATTGTGAAAACACGAGTTAATCGTGTATGCAATGAAAAATAACGTACCTGACTTACCTAACCTCCACATGCGTTTGTTCACTAATTTTATTAAATTTCGTAATGCGTTTATATATATAACGCTCAGAGATGGACAGAAGACGACATCTTGATTGTCTACCTTTATTGCGAGGTCTTAGAGCTGACAGCTCTACACCGCTAAAACATGTCAAGAAATAGTAACAGATGGTTCATAGGTTCTCCTGGGGTAAAATATTCTGGAGGTAAACTAGTCCCTCATTCGGATTTCCGGGCTGGGACTGCTTCAGGGGGATCCAGGAAAGGGATTAAGAAAGACCTTAGAATAAGAACGTGGAACGTACGAACATTATACTAAACGAGCGCTCTTCAGGTGGCGGTGCGCGAGACCGAGAAGTACGAGCTAGATATAATAGCGATGTAAGAAGTTCGGTGGGAGGGTCAAGATAGCATCCCACAGGGCAAGTACACTTTCTACTACGGGGGAATACAGTGTCACAATTTCAGCACAGGATACCTCATTAAGAAAAGTATCCTTCAGGTGGTTCAGAATATAGAGATCGTAACCGAAAGACTATCGTACGTTACGTTAAGTACTCGATGGGGCAACACGGTTTTATTAAACGTCTATGCTCCGACCGAGTTGGCTGCTGATAACGACAAAGATATATTCTACGATGAGCTAGAAAGGCTGTTTGACCGATTACCGAAGTATAATTCGAAAATTGTATTGTGTAATTTCAATGCAAAGGTAGGGACGAAAGAAACATATGAACCTACTATAGGCAAATACAGCTTTCACGAAAAAAACAATGGAGAAAGACATAATTTTAGCAATTTCGAAAAACCTATTGGTAAAGAGCACGTACTTTGAGAACAAAGACATACACAAATACACATTGTTATATCCGGATGGCAAACTCTCAACCAGATCGATCACCTATTAGTAGACAGAGGAAGACACACCAACAGAATGGATGTTAGGACGTACAGAGGAGCGAAAGGTGACACCGACCATTAATTAGTGATCACAAAAGTAAGGGAAAAGTTATGCACAGAGAATAGAGAAAACAAGGGGTCTAAACAACTGAGATTCGAAGATAAACGATTAAATAATTCAAGCATCAAAGCAGATTACCAACTCGAACTCTCAAATAGGTTCGAAATCCTAGCCGACTCGAGTAATAATAATGATGATATTAATAATGAAATTGATTTAAGTAAGATGTGGGAGGCAATTCGTGAAACAATTAAGAGCTCAGCGAAGAAACGTGTAGGTGAAAAGAAACAACAGAAAAACAAACCTTGGTCTGATGAAGAATGCCTTAGGCTTCACGAGGAATGAAAACAAGCAAGGCAACGATAGCTAAGAAATGAAAGCGAGGCAAATACCAACCACTACAGTAAAGCGAAACGAAACACCACATCCGGGTTCAGAAACAAAAAGCGAGAATATATGACGTAGAAGATTCAGGAGATAAAGGAAATCGGAAAGACAAATAATATACTAGAGCTATGCAAAGGGGTAAACTCGTTAAGAAAAGGTTACCAGCCGAGGTTAGGAATGATTAGAAATGAACGTGGAGATCTTCAGGCTGATCCGACTAAAATTCTCTATGTGTGGAAAAGATATTTCCATAAACTTCTTAATGTACACTACGGAGAACAAACACATGGATTTGAAATCCATACCGTAGAACCGTGGATTCCCGAGCCTAGCGAGATCGAGATCGAAATGTCGGTAAAGAAATTTAAAAATTCAAATCACCAGGAATAGACAATATTCCAGCCGAATTAATTAAAACCGAAGGAACAGCTCTAATCGAGGAACTACATAAATTGATAAGTGTTATATGGAGAAAGGAGGAGCTCCCAAGGGAATGGAAAACTTCAATATTAGTTCCGATTTACAAAAAAGGTGATAAATTGGTCTGTAAAAATTACCGCGGAAAATTCGTTACTTCCAACCTGAAGTAATATACTGTTAACACGCCTAAGTGTATACGTAGATGAAATAATTGGAGATCACCAATGTGAATTTATAAGAAACAGATCCACGTTGGACCAGATTTTTCCCTTGAGACAAATTTTGGAGTAAAAGTGGGAAAACAATGGGACGGTTCATCAGCTATTCATTGATTTTAAGAAAGCATATGATTTTATCAAAAGGGAAAAGTTATACAGTATCCTGATAAGATTTTGAAATCCGATAAAAATTGTTTAACTAGTGAAGATGTGTCTCAACGACCCCATAAGCAGAGTACGGATAGGTAATAATATATCAGATAATTTCAAGATTCGCAACGAATTGAAACAAGGGGATGGCTTGTCACCACTACTGTTTAACTTTGCGTTTAAATATGCGATTTAAAAACTTAAAGGGGACAAAAAAGGACTATCATTCAATGGTTTGAATCAACTGTTTGTATACGCGGATGATGTAGATTTAATAGGGGACGATATAGATGCACTACAAAGCAACACCGATATCTTAGTAGAAGTGTGCGATTAGATAGGTCTACAGCTAAACATAGATGAAACAAAATACATGATAACAACCTGAAACACAGGGAA
Organism: Lepisma saccharinum; assembly: GCA_022664845.1. NCBI lineage: Eukaryota > Metazoa > Arthropoda > Insecta > Zygentoma > Lepismatidae > Lepisma > Lepisma saccharinum. The sequence goes on along the minus strand of JAGDQP010022974.1, from coordinate 23,520 downwards.
TGAAGGAAATAAAATATAAGAATTAGGGATGAAGTCATAGAGAAAGTAAACAAATTTAAATACTTGTGAGCATACGTAACAAGCAAAAATGTGGTCGCGGAAGAAGTAAAAGTCGCTTAGTATCGGAAAACGCATTTTATGTTTCTATTCAGTCCAAAAACTTCTAACATTGCGATTAAGTTGGAGTACGACCTTAGCAGATGAACATAAATTACGTGTGTTGGAAAATAAGGGTTTGAGGAAGATATAGGGCCGAAACAGGACGAGATGACTGGAGAGTGCAGGAGACTGCATAATGAAAAACTCCACGGACTGTACGATTCACCAGATGTTGTAAAGATAATGAAATCGAGGTGGGCAGACCATGTAGCTCGGATGGCAGGAAAACGAAGATTATATTCTATCCTGGTTTGAGATCTTCGAGAAGTAGGTGCTCGTGATGAAAACTGGCTTGATATTGCCCAGGATAGAATTGAATAGCCTACGTTTGTTACTGCGGTGATGAACTTGCGAATTCCATAAGCCATAGAGTTAGTTAATTTATATATATAACAAAGAGAAAAGTTATTTTCATTAAGAAACAATATTAAAAAACTGTAGCAGGGTTTGATCCCGGGTTCCTGGGATTAGTTTTCCGACATGCTGCCAATAGGATAAATTGGTGACTGAAAACATGCTTGGAACAAATATTAAATTTTGAGGAGGAATGCGCATGCACGAGAATGTCTCAGCCTCGCGTACTCATCCTGTCATTAGTCGCAAGTAGTGTGCATGGGCTCTATAGAGAGTGTCATAGTATTTGTTGCCGCCATTTTGATCGCTTACATCACAGAAATGTAATAACCTTCTAACGTTTTATATTTAATTTTTCCTTCATTTTTATTCCTTCTTTACTGCAACGCATGAAGTACTCATTTTAGGTTTAAAAATGAGCGATAAAAGTTATACATTCAAGGAGATTGAACTTGGTACCCCACGCTCGTAAAAAAAAAACACCCTGCCACTTGAGCCACCCAGTCTTGTAATAACGTAAAACATTTGCTGAAGTTTAATACAAGAATTACACTAGTTATATCTATAACGTAAACATACTTCTCCTTAGTTAAATGCATTTTATTTCTAAATTTGACATTTCGAATTCTACCAACTGGAAATTGTCAGAAGTTTTGGGAATTAGACTAGTTATAAGAATAATAACTTATTATTTAATTTCTTCTTCTATATCATTGTCTGTGAAAACTCACGACTACTACTACTACTATAATAATAATAATAATAATAATAATAATATATTCTATAAAGCTATAGGTATTATCAAGGGCGCCGATTTCTGTGTAACTTTGTGGGGGCCTATTCAGATATATTTTTGGTGCCAGATAAGTGTCTAAGAAGGCATATATGATACAAATCCAATTCAGGTTTTGCCAAATATTGTATATTCATAAAAAAACATATAATAAATAGTATAGATATAGTCATTATGAAGGCTTCCCCAAGCTCAGCTATTACAAAATTTAACTGTTTGTATAACGTTAAAAAAAATCACTAAAGCATATTATGTTCTAACTAATAAGAACAAAGTTTCTGCTGTTACTAGAAAATAAACTTAGGAAATAAGGGAAACTGATATTACTCTATGCAGTAGAGTTATTCAGCTTTTCCAAATGTGGTTCTCTTTCCGTGCGGCTCACCCTTCCGCCGCACTACTGCTTTATTTGACAAATATTGTTTTTCTTCTTTTAATTCCGGTTCTCTATCTCGACAGGCATGGTTCAAGAAGCTTTTGTTTCACCTACAGTGAGAAAAAATATTTGGACAAGTTGAACAAAGAGGAAAAACAGACTTATCACACGCAAAACGTGGCCCATTTCGAAATCTCTTGCCCTTTTACGATAATTTGGATACGTTATGTATAATGCTATAGAAATAACTATTACTCACACCTGTAAGGTAACAAGCAACGAAAGAGTGACAACTATTTAAATTCATCGCAAAAAATGTATTTGGATAATCCCATAGTACTCTCGAAAGAAATGGTTTAGGTACCCTATTGTGTACAAAAGCACTCTGCGTGCTGTATTGAAGCAATCCACACCGTGACAGGCATAAAGAAGCAGCATGGGGAACAAAGCGAGTTGAACAACATTGGAACTGCTCACTTTAATTTCAAATTACGTGCGGAAGGTAAAAGGTACTGAGACATAGCCAAGTTTGTTGCAAAGCCATGCTCTAGCGTTGGATACATCATAAAGAAACATAAAACAGAATAATTATTGGGGATTTGTTCTGCTCAACTAAGGAAACTAACTCATCGGAATGAAACCTACATTCTTCATTCTGTGAACAAACTCAAAGAATTAATGATAAAGATTTGCAAGTTAATGTTACAGATGTGTAAATATGAGCAAAAAAATGGGATTTAGAAGATGTGTAGCCAGAAACAAAACACACATATCAGAAGAAAGCAGAAAGAAGAAGTTCTAATTTCCCCCAAAAATGTATATATGAGTGCCTGGAATTTTGGAAAAGAAGTTTTTTTTATATATACCGGTATATATATATATATATATATATTAGGATGAGACGAAGATAAACTTGTAGTGATGGATATTAGGACGGTGGCGAAAGAAAATTGGAGCTTTCAGAAAGCAGAACATTGCTTCAATTGGTAAAAATGTTCGAGGATCTGTTATGATATGGGGTTATGTAATTACTAATGGAGTGGCCAATACTCATACCCTGGATACACATCTTCTAAATCCCAATTTTTTCAATGAATTTTAGATTGTTTGTGGTGTAACATTAACTTGCATATCCTAGGCGAGTGAAGTAGCCAAATCTTTAGCACTAATTCTTTGAGTTATATTCACAGAATGAAGAATGTAGGTTTCATTCCGCGCAGTTAGTTTTCTTGGTTGGCCAGAATGGATTCTATTCCGCAATAATTGCTCTGTTTTATGTTTCCTTATAATGTATCCAACGGTAACGCATGGCTTGCAAACAAGTTTGGCTTTCCTAACGCGGTGTGGATTGCTTCAATACACAACTTAGACTGCTCTTGTACACGAAAGGATACCTAGAACATTTATTTCGAGAGTAGAATTGGGTTGTCCAAATACTTTTCTTTGCAATGAATTTACGTAGTTCTCTCTCGTTGCCTGTTACCTCACAGGTGTATCGAGTGGTAGTTAGTTCTATAGTATTCTATCTAAGGCATCCAAATTATCATAAAAGGGCAAGAGATTTCGAAATGCTCCGTGTTTTACGTGTTTACAGTCTGTATTTCCTCTTTGTTGAATTTGTGCAAATACTTTTGTTACCCGCTGTATATAGTTTCCCTATTTATATGTCGTATTAGAAACTCAAAATTACGGTATTAACGATAAACAATGATTGCATCCAAAGAGCAGTTTGATGAATATATTTACTAGTGCAAGTTTACTCCTACTTTTGTGTAAGTTCTTCTTGTTGCTTACTTTTAATGTATATTTTTTCTTTTCTTAAATTATGTTATATGACAAAATCACGATGAATGATCCTTAACCCTCGGAACGCCAAGATAATTTCATCTCACGGAACGCCAAGATGAGTCATTTTCGACCCATGTATATTTCTCGTATCAAATAAAGTACTTGTTCAAAATCAAGATATTTTAGAGTATGAGTGTATTCACTGTATTGTATTTATTTATTGTATTTTATTTTTTCAAGTAAATACTAGAAAATAATGAAAAATACAGAAAAATTAATACATCATATTAACATTGTAACCATTTTCATGGCTCAACAAAAATAAAGGTACCATGGTCTGTTACCTATTTACACATATAAAGTACTACATATTAAATTACCAGAATCAAACTACATTACTCTCTCTCTCACACATGTAAAGCACACCGTATCTGTTGTATTCTGATTCTTGCAAATGAAGCGATTACATTGCTGACAGTATGCGGAGTACTTGCCTTTACCACTACACAAGCAGTATAGTCCACGTTTCTTTGCTCCTTGATTGAGAAATTATTAAGTGTAGGTCGTTTGGAAAGAGACGTGTGATCATTAGAACCGA
>JAGDQP010022974.1:2620-19052 GCA_022664845.1 Lepisma saccharinum | reverse complement strand
TATCGATGTTGTGCACGAAACTCGAGAAACAACAAAAGCAATGAACGAATTAACTCCTTTAGCCAGGAGGGGGGTATTATACTTGATGTAATTTATATAAGTTTTAGGGAGGAATTTATTAATGAAATAGATTTGCCAAAGGGAGATAAGCTTAGTAGAAAGGGAAAACGAATGACCATGTACTATAGAAATAGGAGAACCGACTTCACCTTATCATTTGGGCCCCCCATTAGCGGGCCCACTTCAACTTTGGGGAGGCCATGGGCCCCAAACACCTCCCATACATTGTTACATTTCGTAAACTAAATCAAGGGTCAGATAAGGATATTATAAATAACATAAAAGTAACACTTATACATATAATGTACTGATACTTATTGGGAATTTGAAACGTAATGTGCATGACTAATTTTAAATATGGATTGGTTTTAGAAATTAGAAGTGCAACTGCTTTGGAGCACATACATTCATAAGACCTGTTGCTAAACCTTACATGAGAATACAGGTTTGAGCGCATATTTACTATATCGTAAAAATTAATACACAAAACTTACACTTTTCCGAGTGTCTACTCTTAATGTAAGAAAGACCATTTCATCAACAATGAGAGAATACAAAAAGGAAAAAATCGCGAACTACAAAAGCTAATAATCCCGTTTTGTATTCGAAATTATTTTTAAAAAATGTTACTAGGGATGAGTGAAGATTCGAACTCAAAACCATTCACTCCACACGTGCAAAGTCTAACCACTATGTCACGAGGACGTTGTGCTTTACCACTTTTCGATAGACATTTATTACTGAATCGTTGATTGAAAGTCTTCACTTCGAAGGTTAAACGAGATATTATGTCTTTTTTCGCTTCTTTTCGGGGAAGATAACAGTTTCTGTCACATGCTAATACGGCGCATGCAGTACGCCTGTTACCTTTGTTTGCGTATTGTCTCATTTGAATCAATATTTCTCTATTTTCAGTTTCAGATAGTACTAAAGATATGGACTGTTACGGCGAGTGAAAAAAAGACCTTTTCCTCTAAATTTCCCTCTGAATTTTCCTATGTTGCCAAATGTCTAACTATTTGACTTAGAATATTTTCGACAATTTCTCAATTTTAAGTTTCTTTCTTTCTATTTTTCTTATTAATTAATATTTGTGTGCCAAAATTTCAGGAAATATTCGTTTTTACATTCTTTACAAGTAAAACGATAAGTGAACGTCAGAATTCAAGGTGAAAAATATTATTTGTCAAAAACTGTCAAATAAAGATATGAAAAAGAATTTGAGCATGAGTGTACCATCTTAGGGACTAATGTTCGGGGGTCCGAGCATCGGGTACTAGGGTTGACGGTTTACGAATGTGTGGATCAGAATTATCCTGAATGAGGTTGGTTGTTGCATAGAAGAATGATGTTGCAGTTTGTTTTTAGGAGGGTGCACGGGCACTCTGTCTCGGGACTTATTTTACAGTGCCGATGTACATAGTTTCGGCTGCTTTGCAGTGACGGTATCGATTCCACCTGGTGAATATCAGTTCGTATTTTGCGTTTTCGTTCGCGTTTTATGAAATGTGAGTTACGTGAAGGCGATGTGAATGGTCATGAATAAGGTAGGAAGTGCGTAAGGATAGCCGGACTGGTAAATAACTTGATGGGGGTACCTCGGACTGTAACTCTGTTACGGAAGCTCAATAAGATAGCGTTTTTATGACTATAAGTTTTCTCTACATTTTCTGCGATTTCCTTTCAGCGCAAGTTTATCTTAAAATTTTATCTTATCCTCTTTCTGCATAGCTATCATGGGCCTTGGTTCTGAAGATGCGGAAACGGGATGACGTTAAGTTTTAACAAAGATCCCCCCCTTTTAAAGTAAGTGAACGTCTACGTTGCACGTGTGTTCTGACCGTGTTTGTGCAGGTATATGGTTTAAGGTTTATATTTCCTGCCTGTTGATCTTGTCAAACCCTCCCCCCCCCTCTTTTGCTTTTCTAGTGTTTTCAGTCTTTTCCTGTCGCCAATTTTTCTTCGTTCTGGCACCTCTCTTCCGACTTCTCATGTATGCTTCATATGCTAAGACTAATGTTGAACGAAATTTATGTACAGTCTCTCCCCTAAGGCAAGGCAACGATGGGTAGGTACCCGCCTTGACTTTTCTCCGAACACGGTTTTATGTATATTATATTTTAAATATATGCCCTCGTCTGTGGCTTTGAAAGAACTTTTCCTCCCGGGTAGGTAAACAGATATGTTTATAATATCGGTATTTTCCATTTGGGGCAGGACTCTGTTTGTTCCGATTTTGCCTTATGTCCTCTTTTCGCCTGCTTCTGGGGAGGGTGGTCTTTCACTGCTTGACAATACATTTGCACCAGCGCTCAGGAAGCATGTGATTACCTCTCCACAAAAAGTATTTTGGTTGGACACGTATTCACTCCCGAACAGCACGAATGTCATCCTCATCAATGTTAAATCTTTCGACGCGCAGATTCTCCTTGAGGGAGGACGGAGGTTGTGGAAGAAGATGCCTCTGGACGGTTGCCATGGTTAAGGCAGCCACATGTTGACGGGTGTTATCCTGCAGAAATGACACTGATCGTTGTCACTTTTGCTTTGTTCCTGAAGACAGTCTTCACTGATTCTGTGAGCAATTTCGAGTAATAATCAGTGTTGACTATGCGATGATCTATGAGGGAATTGAGTAACTGAATAAGTGAATCGATGCAGCTACAGATCTCACCGGCAATTGAAGTCTTGAGCCAACACTCGTAAGGTTCATTCTCCACAACTTCCCTACCTTATTTTAAACTCTCTGCTCCATTTATAGACATTAGAACTAGACAATGTACACCCACGTACTATCTCGCAAAGATTTTTGAGGCTTTACAACCTTCTATCGTCAGGACGTTGATTATAATACGCTGTTCCATGCCTTACTCATCCTCCTTATAAGTCCCAAACTGCGCCGTTGCGAACGTGTGACTTTCTAACATTATTTTCACGTATTAGATATAAAATAATCCACATTGCATGCTACATTTTTAACTACACGCAAATGATATTCTATATTTGTCCACACTTTGTAGATCCACACTTGTCCCATAAAAGCTGGTGTTCCACAGAGGGCAGTGTTCTCCCTTCTTTTACATTCTCTTTAGGCGACAGATGCACCAATTCTAGATCACTGCTTTCCGGCTACATATGCAGATGATACCACCTCTTCATAGTAAGTCACAATCTTTTCCTCTATTACCAAAAGCAACTAAATGGACACCAACAATGGGCTCATACATGCAGACTACAAACAAACGCTGCAAATCTTATTACCAAAAATCATAACATTTTCCTCAATCGCCCGCACAGGCTGATTCTTAGGAGCCATAATATGTGATTACAAATAAGATGATTCCTATATTCATCCTGCCGACCGCATAACCGTGCGGTCTAAGGTGTGAAGCCAACGACTCGAACTCCCGGGTTCGAATCCCGGCAGGGGCATAGATGTTTGAGGATTTTAAATAGGTGTAAAGGGTTAAATCGTGACGGGTCAAAAGTTACTAGATTGGCCCATATACTTGTAAAATAAACTTTACCAAAGTTTTTTTTTATATTCATCCTATACACTCGTCTTATCGCCGCAGTAACATTCATTCTTGCTGTAAGCTAAGCTTATTACCTCAACTAAGCATTTACATACAAAATAAACCCAATAACCAAACCTGACATTTTCACAAGAATTCTATCACTAGAGGGCTCCCCCATTCCTAGGCGTCCTACCAAAATGAATCATCATCATAAAAATAACCCAACGATATTAATTACCACAATTTCAACCACATAATCACAATAGTCCTAATCATCTTATACTATTATATACGGATTACATACTTTGCTCTTATCCTAACGCACAGAAGACAAATCTGAATAAAAACAATTCCCTGAGAAGGAATACTCTCATTAACAATAATTTCCATCTCCCTAATAGACCTTATTAGTGCCTCGAAGTTATTAACTTAAACATCTAAAGCAAAATTCCTTAAGTTAATTAAACTATTGACCTAAAGTCCCAATAAAGAATACTATCTTAACATACTATCGTACTGCTCCAGATTTGCAACCCTGTATCATAACCATTGACTATAAGGCCAAATGTTTAACAAGAAGGACTCAAAATCTCATACATAGGTTTACAGTCTACCTCCTATTATTCAGCAACCTTGTTTTCTTCGCAACTTTGCAACGATGATCATGCTCCAAATCATAAAGAGGTTGGAACAATATTCTTAATTTTTGGTGCCTGATGTGGAATAGTAAGCATTTCCCTCAGACTTCGAATCCGAGCCAAACTAGGTCGCCCCTGAAGTTTAATTGGTGATGACTAAATGTACATTGTAACCACCCACACCTTCATAATTTTCTTTATAGTTATTCCAACCATAATTGGAGGCTTTGGCAACTGACTTAGCCCACTAATATTAGGAGCCCAGATATAGCTTCCTATGTCTTAACAATATAAGATTCTGACTCCTCCCACCATCTCTAACCCTGTTATTAACTGTAAGAATTGTAGAGAGTGCTACAAGAACAGGGTGACCTGTCTATCCTCTCCTCTCTAACGCAATTGCGCATGCAGAAAGTTAAGTAGATTTATGAATCCTTTCACTACGTTTAGCAGGTGTTTCCTCAATTCTAGAGCCGTAAATTCCATTACTATAGTAATCAGTATACGAATACCTGGTATAATAATAGAACGAGTGCAATTATTATTTACATGATCAGTCATAGCTATTTTACTATTACCATCCCTACCAGTCCTAGCAGGAGTCATTACAATATTTTAACAGATAGAAATCTAAACGCCTTCTTTTACCCAGCAGGAGGTGAAAATCCCATTCTATATCGACATCTCTTCTGATTCTCCGGCCACCCCGAAGTGTATATTCTAATTTTATGAGGATTGGTATAATTTCCCACATCGTTACTAAAATGGCAAAAATAGAAACATTTGGGGCTTTAGGCATGATCCACGCAATACTAACGATTGAATTCCTAGGTTTCATTGTATGAGCCCATCATATATTCACAGTAGGAATAGACGAAGATACAAGAGCCTATTTTACCGCAGAAACAATAATCATCGCGATTCCAACGTGCATTAAATACTTTAGATGAATCGCAACAATTCATGGAACATAGATTAATTACTCCTCTCCTGTTCTTTGAACACTAAGCTTCATTTTCCTATTCACTGTGGGAAGACTCACAGAGATCATATTAGCTAACTTATCAATAGACATTGTATTACATGACAGTAGCCCGTATTATGTAGTAGCCCACTTTCACTGTCTTTCAATAGGAGCAGTATTCGCAATCAAAGCAGGAATCATTCACTAATTTCCTGTTCAGAGAAACATCCCTTAAGCCAATCTGACTCAAAATCCAATTTATAGCAATATTTCTAGGAGTAAACATCACATTCTTTCCATAGCATTTCATAGTCTTAAGATGTATATACATCGACGTTTATCCGACAACCCTGACTCACACATGACATGAAATGTAATCTAAGTATCGGTTCTCTCTTATCAATTACGGCAGTTCTCATAATAGTTTTCAACAACCAATCTCACTTGAATGATATCAAACCTGCCCCCAGCAGAACATAACAAGCCCCCAAAATAACACTTCGAATTTCGTATATTTCAGAAATGCTTTCCTGAAACCAACTAGGCCCCAAGATGCCAGATCACCAATCATACAACAAATAATTTTCTTCCATGACCATGACCATTATTATTATTATTATTATTATTATTATTATTATTATTATTGCAGTACAAACATTTATCCTATTTAATAAATTACCTTCTAGAAGGCCAAACCCTAGAACCCATTTGAACCATCCTTTCAGCAATCACATTAATAATTGACACTTAGGTCAAAGGAAGAAATTCGAAACAGCAGCCACTTCAATATGGAAATCAAGACATTCTTTATCAACCAAAAGCAACACACTTGGGAGTATGTCTAGATAGCGGCCTGACATTCGCAATCACTGTAAAAATATTAGAAATCGTGTTCAACGAAGTAAAGTGTCTGCGTTGTATGCCATATTTCGATGAGACCCGAGTACCGAATGATCGTTCTTACTACGTTAACATACGCCTGTCCAGCATGACAACACGCTGCGACCAGTACTAAAATCCAAGCAGTACACATCAAAGCAGGACGCATTATACACAAGAAACGCCCAAATACTTCAGTTAAACACATTAAAATGCACCCACAGACATGGCAAATTCTGTCGTAAATGAAGCTTTAGCGGATATAGGCATCACAGCACACTACAGTACATTCACACAGAACCAAGCACTGAAACCCACGACCTTGATGGGAGAATTGCCTGCATGATCCAATGATTTGATATAATTAATGTTAGTTTATATACCTTACCCTAAACTGTGGCCATTGCAGGATTGGGTAGATTAAACAAAGTTTAAATCAAAATAAAACCCCAAAAAGGTAATTCGAAAGTTAGTTAAGAAATATACCGAACATCGAATCAAGGGCTTTAGCGCGATACCCGTTTCACAACTTCAACAATTACCGTGGCCGTGGCCATACTAAAGATATACTCAAATCTAACCCAGCTGTGGTTCGTTAACGAGGACATAGTGTTCCATACGCACTAGTGAGAAAAAACATGTATACGGCTGCAACAGGACCGGCGGCATTCCTTAGTGCCGGAGACTGCAAGTTAACCTGAGACAGCAGTCATTCTACTGAGACTGATAACATTTTCATCATCACGCACTCTGCATCACTTTACTACTCATCAACATGCCGAAGAAACGAAGCTGACAAAACAACACGCAACTCGTCAACATTTATTGCCATCTGTCGTTCAAAAAACATGTCCATCAACTCCTAAAATGACTATCCTTCCAACCAATTAACACTCATGCAGCTCAGATCAAGTATCTGCGAGGGTAAGTTAATAGGTGTTTGCGCGTTTGCTCTAATCGTCTTTAGGTTGGTGGTACGGCTTACTACGCTGATAGATGACATCATTGTCTTCACTTATGACAGGTTTCAGTATTACCACTTCAGTTGCTTTCCGCTGTCGCGAAGCAAACATGGTTGCACCACTATCCAATTCCACCACAGAAGAACAGCGCAGCGTAATTGGTTTTCTGTTGTCTAAAGGTGTACAAGGATCTGAAATCTTTAGACGACTGTCAGCAAAATACGGGGGCAATGTTTTATCACGACGAAATGGACTAAAAAGTTCAAACACTCCGAATTCTCAGTTAAAAAGAAATTCAAGAGTGAATATTTTGCAGAAAAAGTGATGCTCACACATTTTTGGGACTCACAAGATTCTGGAAAAGCTGGAAGATTACCTTCGATACAGTGAATATTGAAGGTTACAATGATATGCTTTCCAACAAGTTAAAGCCCGCAATTCACAACAAACGCCGAGATCGATAGTCGAAAACGGTCTTTTGCTACATGACAATACGCGTCCACATACCGCCCCAACACCGTTGATATGTTTCAGAATCTGGGCTTCTAGGTGTTGGAGGATTCTGCATACAGTCCTGATCTCGCCCCGTCTTATTACCATCTGTTTGGTTTATTTACAGATGCTTTAAAAGGTCGTCGACTCGCCACTATTGACAGGTCGAGCAAGCGATGCATATCTGGGATGTTGCTCAACCGAAGACCTTTTTTTTTCAGGGTGTCGGAAAGCTTGTTGAACGATGGATCAAGTGTATTGAAATGCACGGTGACTATTTTAAGTATGATATCATTGTTAATTTTCTACTGTTGTTGTAATAAATGACAAACATTGAGTGGATTTACTTATTGACTAACCCTCTTACATCCAGTCATCACTAGAGATCACCGCCCCAACGACATTCACAATCATCTACTTCACCTCCCAGTAAGAGGAATTATATCCTAAGTGTATCCTGTCAGACTCTGATGTCATTGATATCCTTCAAGAGCCTGGCGATCTTGCTTTAACACTCGATCAACGAACTTATGACTTCTTACTCACAAACGTCGATACTAAACTCAAAATGCCAAAATTTCTTCTACAACAACTTCTAAAATATCTTCATAGAGATACTATCACTGAAATCACTCCTACGTAATCATAAATTTGTTACGTAGAGTAACATCAACAGTCCAATTATTTAAGATTAAAAATATGGATCAAATTTTAAAGAAATTTATGATTTTATTGTTCTTGAAGACAATATCAAAGTTTAAGATTTATTAACATCGTTGCAACATGTATTCGTAATTTAAGGCATATTCAATTCGGTTGACTCGCGTTTGAAAGTTATTTAAATGATGACAATATTTCTATTGACCACATATGTAAGTGATCGTATGTGTAGTCCATTTCCAAAAAGTATCTGTTCCACAAAAATGTTATTTCCTAACACACATTAGTAAGGTTTTATGATTCCAGAATGTTTGTAAAACCATCTAATTGTCATAACAAAGTAAAGGACAAAAATATAAATTATCAGTAAAATGTGTATATATTACTCTTTTTTTTGGAAAAAATGGAAAAGCTTGATAAACTAAAACTTCTACCACAGTTTCTAAGATATTCATGGCTGAAATTTGTTCCTAGCTTTGAAAATTAAGAAGTGTATTACAAGTGTTTTTGTCGATTTTCCAACATTTATGGCGCTTGAATTGACACGTTTTAGAAATAGGATACACATCTAATCTTGGTGAAATGTGAATCAATATTTGATATGAGATACCTGTATGATTTTTACGGTTTGAGTTTACCACTCTGCTACACATTAAACGCCACTTTCGTTGAAATGTTCTGGTGAGTTTCTGTATGACATTATTTTAGTTTAGTGTTACTATGATATCTTGTGATATGGGATGACTTTCTCAGTAGCTCTCTTCAGGTTGGAAAAAATGTTGATATCGGATTAGGATTCGAACCTGCAATTGTTGGAACTAAATACAGTGATTTTGTTTGATATGTAAAGATGTCTTCAGGATATATATTATTCCATAAATTTGATTCAGGAGTGGATCAAAGAGATTACTAGTTAGAAACATTCATTTTACGTTGCATGAAGTATGGTGTGTGTGAAGAAAAGAAAGCTGCTTTGTTATAGACTTCGTTAGATATTAGATCTTCCTGGATCAGACAAGATCATGTAGCTCCGAAGTAAATGAACCTGTCAAGAAGTACATGAAGTATTAATTAATCTGTTTGCAGTAAAAACCAACACTATTACTGAACGCTTTACACTCCTTCGATTGTGTCAAAGTTACGGGAAACTTATAAAAGACAATATTGCTGCACTCAATCAAACAAGTAGAATTTCGGATCATTTTAAAAAGAAGCCCACACTGATCAATTAGTCTTTGGAATCATGACTAACAACCTGAGAAAACGTTTATTAGCTACTGATGAAATAGTACTTCAGCATGCAGTAATCGATAGAGATAGTAAAATATTATCTAATCATAATTTTGACATAACAATGTCTGCTAATTAGGTTCATAAAGTGTTACTAAACCGATATAATAACCATTCTCAGTAAAAATCTAATGATCAAGGTAACATGATAATTAATTACTGTTTCTGTGGTTTAAATCACCCAATCAAAAATGTCCAGCATTTATGAAAAAATGTAATTTTGCAATAGATTGAATCATTTTGAATCCAACTGTCAACGAAGAAAATATAGTTTTGGACCTAGAAGAAATAGCAGTTCACAAGTACTCAAATATTTGGATGATACAGAACTTAATGGCATTTCTACTGTTAAATTCGGCATAGGATTGGACGATTTTTGGATCAATTGCATTAATGACAATCAATCTACACAATCATCTCCAGCAATGATTATTCAAGTTCGAATACATAGACAGCAATATGATATCTTAATTGATAGTGATTCGTGCTACAATATAATGAATTCGACTCACAAAGAAGTAATGAAACCTGTGAAATAACACTTAAGGATGTTAATGATAAAACATTAGATATCTTTAGGAAAATCAGATTACCAACAATTTACAAAGTCTGTGCTATACTGAATGCATGATAACGAAACAGAACATTCAAATAAAAATTCTTGGAAGACCTAGGATGGATTAACTTCTAAATAATTGGAGATCAAGAATACTTTCTAAATTCCAATTTTACAAAAATAGAATATATGCGCAATGTGATAATCAAAAGTCATATCAAAACGCGTCTCTGACTAATAGATATGTATTAAATAATTCACGACCGAATCTATACAATGAAAGAAAAATCCAAGATTAGCATAATGATAAGATTCTACATTCAGTCCATTCTTTGCAACAGGCAATAGCAACACTAGAAAATAGACAAACACGATTACTGACAGACATATTAGATAATGAAATCCAACCAAATCGTAACACTGAACACCATTTAAATTGTACAGATAAGGTACAGTCAAACCAAACCCAACATAATATTTCAGAAAAGAAAGAGGTAGCGAAGGAGGAGAATGAAGATAAACAGATAAATTATGATAAGCAGAGGAAGATTGAGCTTAAGCTAAGCATGGATGGACAGTTTCAAACTGAAGATAAGATGGAAACTAATGTCAACATGTTTCTAAGTGACATCGGCTTTGAGAAATACTTACTACATCCGAGAATTGAAAGTTTAAAAAAACTGTGTGGTTAACTTGGTTCACGAAAGGATTCAAAAAGGACATTGAAAAGGATGTAAAGAGAACCATGCCAAATATTGTATTTGAGTAAAATTGTTTTGATTTAGAACCAACAGGTAATTCTAAAAGAATATGGATATTCAACTCTGGTGAAAATATCAATCATTATTTTATCACATTTATGTCGTATGTGTATCAAGATTAATAATATTGTGTTCGGTGATATTTACGTCGATTCAAAACAGATTGTGTTGATTATATTAGGTTATCTATTTAGATTAGGTTATGCTAATCTGATTACACATGTTAGGATATAATCTACTTTGGATCAGATTAAATTTGGTAAAATTACATTCTGATGATATTAAGTATTTAAAAATGGGACATGAGGTTTTCTACTTATCACCAGTTTTGGATTAATTAATACTTTATGTTTTCAAGGAAGGTTAGATTGTCTTATAATTAAAAAAATATGTTGATGTAAACTGAGATGCCAAATTCATATAGGCAAATCTAATGTATTTTGAATTTTGAAATGTAGATACAGTTATTTAAGAACAGGAGGTGGTTGTTACGTAGAGTAACATTAAGAGTCCAATATTGAAGGTTAAACATATAGATCACATTTTAAAGAAATGAATACTTTTATGTTTCTTAAATACAATATGAACGTTTAAGTTGTATTTACATTGTTGCGAATTGTAATTTACGGTATATTAAATTCGGTTTACTAGCTTTTGAAAGTTACTTAATGCTGACAATATTTCTATTGACCACATATGTAAGAGATCATATAATATTGGTGAAACATGAATCAACATTTGATATGAGATGCCTGTATGATTTGTACGATTTCAGATTTCCACTCTGCTACACTTTAAAGGCCACTTTCGTTGAAACGTTCTGATGAGTTAATGTATGGTACTGCTTTAATTTAGTGCTACTATGATATCTTGTGATATGGGGTGACTTAATCAGTACTGCTTTTCGGGCTGGAAACAAAACTCACTGGACGGAAACTTGACAAAGGAAAAAACTTAACATAGGCACAGCTTTTAGATCTGGCAAAAAATCTCATCTCTCACCGCTCAATGAACCACGCATCAAACAATAACCTTCACCAAAACGCAAACCGAACCTATATGTTGTCATTAAAGAACTACCACCAAACACACTTTCAGGTGAAGTAGAAGTACAAATATGCCTCGAACTACTCAGAAATTATTACGTATCATTACATCACAAGGTATACCCAGTTATCTTGTACAAGTCGTTATATCTCACCAGCCAACAATTGATCGTCTGTTAAGGTATGGTAGATGTATTTAAAAGAGATGCTATGGAGTGGTAGAAGATTCGCATACACTACTTCGATTCGCGCGCTCCCAAACTTATTGCAATTATATAGCTGGTGAATATGAAAAAAAAACCTCCTATCTGTGGATACTGTTCAGAAAATCACCCACCTCGCAATACACAAACCTGAAAAATCCACCAAAATGCTATCAATCTTAGCAAGAACATCCCACATACTCATAAAAATTCAAAGAAAAACCTGAACTTACATCACAAAACAATTTACCTTTTGCGCCTACTCGAACCTGACCCAGCAGTTGAACAAAAGCATCAAAACTACCACTTTCCACAGTTGGGCAGCTCATACACTTCATTGTTATTACATTCCCCGATCTCTTCCCATTCAAACAAGCTATCATCATCAACAAAATCTGCCTTGCAGCCAAAGACACTTTCAATCTCGAAGTCCATCTTACCATTTCCGGTCAATATATTTTCTTTTCTATAGCATCGTCCACTCCCACCTAAGACCATAACTCATCATTGTTCATATCATCTTCACTTTTCACTCTTATCTTTGCACAGTGATCATAAGTGTTAATTTTTTGGACCTGTATTTTATTAAGATCTAGAGTCGCCCACAGATCAAGAAGAGTCAATCATTTGTACTAGTGTCGCCAACGTGTCATGATGAGCATTGCACTTCATCTACATCTTTTCATTACATCACAACCTGATCATATCTGATCCCCAGTAGTACAGAAACGTGTTTTGAACGTTGATTTCTGGTTTATTTTGTTGATTAACCGTTATCGGTTGAAAAACTTAAGTTTAATTTTAAATCATATTTCAACAAAACCTTGGTATTGTTGATAAGATGTTTCTTCAACGTGGATTTAACAGTTATTTTCAACTATGGTATGTATGGATTTCGTTTTATGGGATTCTTTCTAATGAAATAAAATTTGTAATAAAAAGCTAATAGAATGCCCATAACCATTATCTTTTTTCTCTTATACATCTTGGAAAACGTTGAATTTCAATCCATATACCAACGAAAATTTGATTTCGTTGACACGTGTTTTAACTATTATATTTAAGTGTGTCCTAGATAATCTTTCCAAGTTAATTACATGAAAATTGTGCTTAAGAACGATTAGAAAGAATTAACTACGTTTCTCATGTTACCATTAGCATATTGAAAACAGATTGAATTTTAAACTATATTTCAACGAACATTAAATTTAGTTAATAAATCGCTAATGTGAAGTGTTTTCAACTATGACATAGATTTCGCTTTATATGCGTTTTTCTAAGGCAACATATTACACTTCTTGATAAATACAAATTTAATAGTGCAGCGATGGTCAAAGTGTTAAAGAAGGACAAATGCACATATCAAAGAAACAAGGAAAGTATTCTTTATTCTTACTCTTACATAATGATAAAATTTGCGGCGACTGCATTCAAGACTGCCTTTTACGTCTTCGTAACATAAAGGGAATCGTAAAATAGTAGTGGCTCTTAAGGCCACTGTGTGGATAAGCGGTAAGGTTTCGAGCTACTAACGAGTGCGGAACGTTCCAGCTTCGAACCCCACAGCAGACGGTTGGAAAGTTTACTGTTATAAAATTAATTCTACATATCATCATGAAAGTAACTGTCAAAATGCAGCTAAATATGTATATCAATATAGAGCAATCATGCTCTGTTTTGGCCAACTAAACCGGTTTCTTTATCCTCCTCTTCTTGATTTCAACCTGTTCCTTCTCAACCAATATTCAACGTCATATAAACCATTGAACAGGCGATCATTTCGGTACATTTACAATGTTAAAATTACGTTTCGGTACTAACATTTAATCCACGTATTTTCAACGTATGTGTGCTACTGAGAATACTATGACTGTAAGCAAAGCTTACAACGTCCAGTTTCTTAATTTAATAATTCAGGATAAAAAAGTTTTACCTCACTTCGACCACCCACTCCTACAAAACTCTTCCCTGAAGCGAGGGCGTAGCCCTTGGCCGGGAGTAGTCACACCGGTCGCTAGCAAAACGCGAAACAATCTCTGTAGAGAATGTCCACAGATAATTGAGAAGTTACTCATACATAGAAAAGAAGTGAATGAATGGTAATTCACCTTTCTTCTTGATCCTTTGTAGGGGAAGCGTTGCTCTGCTACGCTAATACCTAAATATTTGTAATTACGTTAGTCTTGGCAATTCCACAAGCATTAGATACCACTGACTTAGTTCATCTTTTCGGTTCTGGTGTTCCCCTTAGTAAAGCATAATAGGTTAGAAACTTAAATATATTACAATCTTACCAAGTAATGACAAACTGTTTTCATGCTATAACAAGTTTACTGAAACAAGAACTCTTTCACGCTTAAAAGAAGCTTGATTGATATAGCACGCTCGCAGCAAGTTTCTGAAGTTCGAATATAAGTGTTTGTGACCCTGTTTGGATTATCAATTGCATAGCCCCTCCTTTACATATCCTACGTTTAATCTAAAAGTGCAGTCTTTCTTGGCTAACAATGCAACTATACATAATTTTAAGATCTTAATCTTCGTATCATATTATACGATATGGCCGAATGGAAGGTAAGGAAGGTAAAATTCTACCAGGCAAATAAATCTAACTTGCATGTAATATACGTAAATGCACAGAAATGTCATCGCAAAAATCGATACTTTCAGGAACTGAATGTTCTCTCACAAGTAGCATTCAAGTTACCAGGGAAAAATTAAAATAGTAAAGTAGTGACTTTTACATACAACAGAAATATTCCTATATTAAGCCAAGAAGTCTGAGTTATCGTTTGTAAAAAAATCTCCTTCGTATCTTCAAATCTTCAATGTATTTTATTTACTGAGGCTATCTTAGCACAGGGCTTCATTGAACTAGTTTCTAACTAAACAGTTAAGGGTATAGGCAGGTGAGTTTATCCGGATTTTCCCAAATTTAGTTTCTCGGAGCTTTCAGTGTTGATTCTGTCCACTGCAAATATAAAGTTATATTTTAATACAATCGTCGGAGAGAAAAGAAACACACATCGAGAGAGAGAGAGAGAGGGGGGGAGAGAGATGGAGTTACAGAGAGAGAAAGAGTGGGAAAGAGATACAAATATGAAAATGGAAACAAAGGAAGGAAGAAAGTGAGATAAAGAGTAAAAGGAGAATGATAGGGAAACAACAATAAAACGAACACAAAAAACTCCATTTATTTGTTATTACGTTCATATACACCCTCCTTTACATGTTGCCTCTAGTGATTGTATCTTGTACACATGCAACTATCTCTCCGAACATAAATCTCTTCATTCGTGTAAACAAACGTTTAGGGTTTATTTGCATACGAGAAAAGTTAGTGGTTTAATTGGAAAATTAACCCAGGCTACAAGCTAGAAAGCATAAGATTTTAGACCATATAATATATAAAACGTAAGATTGCTAAACTCGCGTTGTAGATTTATTTGCCAGATCAGAGCAAGAAAAAACTCGGGTCGATGGCATGACATATGAGGTTAACAGTTCTTCGATACTGATATTCTTAAGTTCTTTTTGTATATCATTCTAACAATACTATCGCAAGGTAATGCGATATTTTCCATTTGCTTCGATCTACGACATAGATACAAACGGTTTGGTGCCTGCTCACAAATTCTACATAATTCGTCATTTCGTTAAGAAAAGTTCTGTTCCATTGTTAACTAGGTCTTTCCTCGTGTAGTAAAAAGCTCCAAATTGAACAGGGTCTGAACTAGTGTCCATTCGTTACTGCGTTCTGAAAGCAAGTATTTTACCATTTAGACACTTTGGCAGCTTAAGGAATAAAGTCAAAAATTGTATTTATTATCTTCACGTATTTGAGCAAATGGGTAAGGAACAATTCTCCTTCCGAATATTGCTTACACTAATCTACACAACTTTTATTTATTCAAATATTTACATGCAAATTTTTTTCTACATTATTCTACAGTAGCAATAATCCAGAAGGTAGGAGCTCATATTAATAATAATATTTGCTCCGGGATCTACTGGCTACAAGGTTTAAAATTTGAACTACCACTGTACAGACACGAAAGAATAATTCTGACTGTGTTTCCCAGGGATTTCGCAAGCTCTACGAAGCAGATACCAGGTTGATGTAGTATCTGGTCTCTACTTTTCTCATTTCTTTAGTTTGACGAGTGACCAGCGAGAGATGTCATCCTTCCGAAATGGCTATTAAATGATTGTACTTTTTTACTTATATAGAAGTCTTAAACGAACATATTTGATTCTTAAGACAGAACGTACTTAAGTTGTGAAAGTCAATTCCTGTTGCATAGGAGAGAAGAAAATACACCTAGCTCTTTACTTGAAAACAACAACAAAAACAAAAACCACTATAAGTAGAAGTCTGTTGCTAGTCTAACTACTGGGCGTTA
>JAGDQP010022973.1:0-29761 GCA_022664845.1 Lepisma saccharinum | reverse complement strand
CAAGCTAATGTCCGGAAAGTGGTAGTTTACGTTCGTGAATTTTCGGCAATATTCGAAAGCTCCTCATCTGCTGTTTCTAGACGTATATGTTTCTCCCAGCGACATTCCTCGATCTGTTAGCACAGGTCCTTCCTCCTGTGTGTGGGTGCGCGTTATCACAGTGGATGAGCACACATTTGGGATTAACCAGAGCTGGACGTTTCTCCAACAATGCAGTCCATGGGAGTTTAAGCTGCTGACACTAGACATCTGCCTTGATGGTCTGGTGGTTTGACAAGAGTTCAAAATGGACATGAACATGAACCTAAACATTGAGAATAAATTAGCAAGTTCGTCTTTCATCTTTTCACCTCCCCATTTAAACATCTCTGCTGTGAGTCCATCTTCTCCTGGCGTCTTTTCGTTCTTCATCCCTGGAAGTAATTTATCCATATCTTCTTTCACTACGTCTTTGAAGTCTACATCATTTTCTTTCGAGTCTTCATTTAGTAGCTCTTCTTCGGAGTAGTACAATTCCTTGTAGAAATTTTCAAATATTTTTATAATTTTATCCTCATTGCGTGTAACAGACCTGGTGTCTGTTTGCTTTTTCCCTATCATGAGCTGCTGTTTGGTTTTCTTCAGACTCTTGTTTTCCTCGATTGTATTTCTAACGAGATTTACGTTATATCTTCGTACATCCTCTCTTATTTTCTTCCCTACGGTTTTATTTAGTTCTATGTATTCAATCCTCTTTAAGTGATTTTCCTCTTCTTTCATTTCCGTTCTTTTCTTCATCAAGAGTTTAGTTTCTTTTAAGATTTTTCTCTCTTTTTTCTTTCTGGTGAATGCTATTTAGTTGGTTGTATCTCTAATTGTCTCGGTCAGTATTTTATTTCTGCTATTGATGCCTTCTTCATCCTCTAACTCTCTCAAGGCGCTGAATCTTTTGCTTAGTTCTATCTCGAATGTCTCTCTGTTTTTCCCTAGATTTTCCAGATTTAAAGTGGCGGTCTTCCTCTGATATGCTTCTTTTTCTCAAGTCTAGTATTTAGTTTCAGCTTACATCTCACCATCCTATGATCACTCGAGACTTTGAAACTGTTCAGAACAGACACGTCTTGCAGAATTTCCCTGTTGTTTGATAGAACGTACTCTATTTCGTTTTTGGTCCCATTTGGACCTTTCTATGTCCACTTCCTCTGGGGCGGTTCCTTGAAAAATGTATTGGAAATCAACAGTCTGTTGGCTTCTGAGAATTCCACTAACTTCTCTCCTCTCTTGTTTCTTTTGCCAAATCCAAAGTTTCCCACTTTCGTGTCACTGCTTACCTTGTTGCTACTTTCGCCTTGAAGTCTCGCATTACAATTTCGTAATGCAATTTGCTATATCCAAAATCTTCTGTATCACCTCGTATAGGTCTTCAATTTCCTCCTCCGGGTGTCAGGTTGTTGGAGCATACACTCGTATAAGTTCCATACTGTATCTCTTGCTAATCTTTATTACTACCCCTGCGATTCTATCTAAAGTTCCTTCAATTTCTGTGATCCGTGTCTTCAGGTCCTTATTATTTATAAAACCAACCCCTGTCGTTTTTCAATTTGCTGTTCCTTTGAAGTAGAGCGTGTGCCCTGACGGTAGTTTCAACTGTTCTTCATTCTTCCTCCACACTTCTGATAGTCCTATGATGTCCCACTTAATCTTCTTAAGTTCATTCTACAATTCTTCTAATTTGTCTTGTCCTGCAAGTGACTGACAGTTGAGAGTCGCCCGTATAGGTCCGTTCGAGTTGCCGTGTCGGTGTCCTTGCAGTCTACAGTCCAAACCCAGGCATTTTGACCCTCTGACTTGCTGCAGGAGTGACCGCTGCCAGCTGCATTCCGTTTTCCGGGCAATGAGGCCTTACAATGAGACTGTTTCCTTACTTGTACCATCATGTGTAAAGAAAGGAGGGGTGCTGACATTTGACTCACCACGCTGTCAGCTAATGCGGGCTGGTGAGCAGCCAATCCATGTTCATTCGCCAAGCAGTTGCTTGGGTACTAACAGGCCCAATGGCGTGAGCGTATGGATTGGACATTAGGTTATACCCCGGTCGGTTCCCTTAAGCCTTAGCAAGAGGAATTAAGGGTTATTCTTCCAGTTAGTTTCAGAAGCCTTTTGGGGCGACAGTATAGGTTTGTCGTCCTGTTCCGGTTTCCCGGGTCCCAACACATGTATTTTCCCGAAAAGCTCATGATTTTTAACAAATATGTCATTCTGGGCTTACGCCATCTTGGATTTCAAAATTCAACAGTGATAGCGTCGGAAAGGAACGCAGCGTCCCTTGAATTCCTCCCTCCTACATATGAAATTTTAAGTAACTCTGATAACTTTTAACGACTATGACATTCTGGCCTGCCTCCATCTTGGATTTCTTATTTCAACAGTTATGGCCTCGGAATTGAACTCAGCGCCCTTTCAAGTACCACATGAAATTAAACGAAAATCTTATGACTTTTAACAATGATGACACACTGTATTCGGAGATACTTGAAAATGCAATTCCGAAGAAATCATCGCTTATTCCATGTTATTATATAGGAGTATATACATGACATTATTTTGAAAATTTAGAGCGGAAATGGTCTGACGTCAGTTTTTATCGCTTTCGTGATGAAAGCTTCAAGTTAGCTGTGCTAATATCTTCCCAACATCGTTTATTCTGCCTCGATACTAACAGTAGAACGTGAGACATTGATACGTAATGACTTTAGAAATTGGCTGTATGATGTCACAACTATTCCGATGAGCAGCGTTTATTAAAAAAAAACGGAATTTGGATATATCCGCACTGTCTAGAACTTACGGGAATGGTCTAGGATTCAAGTATAATTATAACAGTACTATACCCATTTAAAAAATGATCCCTAAAACACTAATGCCATGATATTATTTATAGAGTACATTATTTTGGTAATTTGATGAGGTCACGAAGGGGAGCACACCGAAATTGAATGCATTCCGCACGGTATAGACCAACGGGATTGATATAGAATTGAAGTATAGTTGTCACAGTACTATATTTAATCCAAAGGTTTGAGCTAAAAAAATCACTACCATCGTACTATTCATGATAAATTACATTATTTCGCAATTTTATGACGTCACGGAGGAAAAAAACAACGGAATTGGATGCTTTCTGCAAGGTATAGATCTAAGGGAATGATGTAGAAATAATGTATCGTTGTCACAGTACTATATTCGATCCAAAACCTTTCAGCTAGTCACTAACACTATAATTATAAAGTACATTATTTTGTAATTTTATGACGTCATTGTGGTGAAAAAACAAAGGAATTGGATGCTTTCAGCAGTGTCCAGATCTACGGTAGTAATCTAAAGATGAAGTACACTTCTCAGAGCACTATATTTCATTAAACATGTCACATCTATGAGCCGACTAAGGGTCAGTACTACAATTGACCGCTAAACTTCTAGTCAGCGCTACGTTGAGGTCAACTCTCATTTTGCGTACTCCCATTGGCCAAAATCAGACTTGGACTCAACTTAGCGCTGACTACAAGTTTAGGGCCGATTCTAGAACTGACCCTAACGAAGATATGGACACATACCATTTTGTCAGTATTTTAAGTATTGCCGTTGTATTGCTTGGATTCTAGTGTAGACTTGCTGATCTATATCGTAACCGTATGAAAACACGGCGCTTTTCCAAGCACCCTGTACTATTTTAGAATAAATTAACTTTACAGTTAAACAAAACGTTAAGGAATGCGACAAGAAGAAAACTCGACGCAGCAGGGCACAAGTAATACATTAAGTTTCTTACGGATGCACTCATTTCTTTTACATGTAAATATATGTCAAACTTCTAATTTCATTATAAAAACTTTTAAAATTATTTTTGTGAAGTTTATAAACATAGTGTTACTTTGCGTCTTGCGCTGGGATTGGAATATGTTCTGCTTCGCGCCGTCATACGAGCATAGTCACTCTCACGGAAGGCTTTTGAAGTTATATAAAATTCCTTTATTTCGTTTCATGATAAAGAGAAAAGAGGTTTAATTTTACAAGAATGGACTAGTTTTCTACATAATAGTCAATTATGTTCTTAATTCAGATTTGATTAGTTTTTCTTTCCTTTTGTATAATCTGATGAAAAAGGTATCATTAAAGTAATGTCGTTCAATAAAAGTTGTAGACTATCCACATTTTAACACAAGATGTATTAAAATGTCGCTTCATCGAAGCCTGTCTGTTGACCACCGCTTCACTGTTTGTTTACCCATCATGTTTGTTGGAGGGAATACAAAAATTGTGACTTTAGATGCGGGACCTCAGTTGATCCCTGTCTTGTGTTGCTGAGGTGATTTTTTCCACCAGGCATGAAAGCAATCACTTCATTAGCACAACCAAATAGAATTTCTCTAACGTATATCTTTTAACTGAATTCGTAAATAATAGATTTATGTAAACTGTAGAAAATCAGTACGTTTAAGCAAATTAAATTTATTAATATGCCTAGCTGTCTCGATGAATTGCGTTCCACACGAAACGAAATAAGGCGAACGTAACTTAAATAATTTTCTACTAGAGTGACCAACCGACTCAAATGCTCATGCAAAGTTTGTGATCAATCTGTCCAGCAACTATAATGAAATTAATTTTTGAAAGGTTTCATAATAAAATTAAGATTAAAAAAAAAACAGTGTCGTTGAACAAAATTGAGTAACTGCGTACTAAAGGTATGAAAATGTATTTTTCATCCCTCCTCGGGAACACTATCTGTTGTGAAAAAAACAACTTGTTTGACTTCCTTTTTGGTTTAAAGTTAATTTACCAGTAGTCTACGAAATAATAATTAAGCAAGACTATGAGTCTGTAGTTAGATAAATGGTTAACTCGTTAACATTCTGTGCAAGTGCAATGCGGAGCTAAAGAATTTAGTTTTGTATTAAAAGATATATCCTTTCATAATAGCATATCAACTGAACCAGTATTATTATACTACAGTCCATCCAGAATTAATTACCAAATCTTTCATTATTGATAAAATGAACAACATTTAACCACAGTACAAAATTTATTATTTACTCACCACAAAGGTATTCATGTTTGTTTGTTTCCAAGGAACGATTTTTTGGAACTGTATACCAAGCAATGAAACGCTGCACTTTATATTAAGCGATAAACGGAAAGAAAGCTAAAATAGTTTTCAAATTCGGAAGGAAGCAATTAATTAATCTCTGTGTTTCAAGAACAAACTCTAATTTAAGGAATTTCAATTGAGAATGCTATTTTAATAACTATAGAAGTATTTAAACTTCTTTCCAATTACTGTATGTACAAGAATGTTATCTCCTATTTACAATGAATACCATTTTTGTTGTTGAAACAGAAGGGAAATGATGATGTCGTATGTCTAAGCTGCAATGAAGGCGTTTTTTTCCCTTTGTTCACAGAATAAAATGGGTATCCAAATACAGAAACTTTGCCAATTATATGTAATTTCCTGGCTATTTGATATACATAAATCAAGAATCAAGCAAAATATACTTCAATTTCTGCAAACATCATCACAAGGAGTAACCAGATAACAAAATTATAATGTAAATTAACGATCTTGACACCCTTTGTATGCAAGAAAATAAAAATGCCTGTTCCTTTCTAAACAAAGTGAAACATGTGTATTAAGTATTATTTTCTGTTACTCATTGGTTGATTTGATGAAAATTAGAAGATAATACTGATTGTATATTTCCCCATAAAAACCTGCACATATCTTTAAAGCTAGTCTCTATTAGACTTTCTCTCACTTGAAAGGGCATTATTATTTGACACGATGAGCATAGCAGCGTTGAGAGTATTTATTGCTCAATCAAGAATTAAATAATATGTACAAAATTAATATTCAAATACGAATAATGTTAAGATTTACTAAACATGTTTCACAAAAGGTGTTATGTTAACAAGAATTTATATTTGGAAACCCATCATGTAACAACAAAAAACACTAATTTTAGGAACTACACTGCAAAAACTCTACCTTTGACTAGTGGGTTCAAAATGCTTATTTTCTACCCACAATTTTTGAGAGGCTGTGATAACCCAGGGTTGGGTTTAAAGAATGGTTCTTGGCCTCCAGTTGCTGGGAGGGAACAGATCAATAGAACAAAACGATGGTAAAATATGAATCCCTGTACCCGTCACTGCCTCTAAAAATTAAGCGGTATATTGTACCCACAATCTTTGAGAATCAGTGACGGGCACAAGGATTCATATCTTACCAACGTTTTTTTTTGTATTAATCTGTTCCATCCTAAGAACTGGGAAGGAAAGAACCGCCCCGCTAAACCTAAACCTGGGTTTGACACTGCTTCTCAAAAATTGTGTTTACAAAATTGGCATCTTGTACCCACTATTCAAATGTACAGTTTTTGTAGTGCACATACTTCTGTCTTTATGTTAATATATTATATGATCAGCACGTCAAATTTCCAGTATATAGTCATGCAAAATTCAAATGTTTATAGGCACATACGCTTGGTAGGTTTAACTTTCCTCTAAGTTGTACAGAAAGAATTCATAGTTGTAAGACATCTGTTGAGAATACCAGATATGTATTTTATTTCTTTTTCATTAAGTTAACATTGTGTTATTATTCCTTGCTTGGAACTTCAATATTTGACAGATTTGTAAAAGAATGATTTCGTAACTAAATTTGCAACTCATGCTTTCAGAGCTCAGAAATAGTTAGTACACTTATATCTGCACTTAGTTAGTGTACCCTGCTTTTTACCAGTGATAAAGGACAATCAATCACTGATAATTGTACAGCCACGAAAGCTTGCTTAACTTCACAACAATATTTTTCATAAAGACCGTCATATTTATGTATGGATATACAGGTATAAATAAATTATGAATTAATGACAGTATACCCAAATTACAGAAAGTGTTCTGTCTCACAAACAGTAACACTTGTAATGTATATAACACTCCTGTGATGATATTGTAGATAACAAAAGATAACACATGTTTGTGCAGAGATGAAGATTTATAGGGTAAGTGAGCGACGAAAACCTGTATGGTTTTCATGGTGACGGTATTCAGAGAAAAACGGATTTTCACCAATTATGCAAGAACGGATAGATCTATGACAATGAAACTCGATATTCTGATAGAGTAGGCAATCCTCTGTGTTTCAGCTGCATCCATAACTTTTACATTATTTCCATTTCTATGGTAACGAGGCTCGATTATTAAACTTACATTCGCTCCTCATATGAGAAAGTTTAGGCTAATTGCTTGATATGTGACAACGTTCTCTCAACGAAATACGAGAATAGCTGTAGAACGATATTGTAAAATGGAACCTGAGTCACTACTTTTGATGGTTTTGAGTTATTGTTTGTTTCAAGTTCTCTGAGGGTAGCCGTATGTTTTGCATCACAAATGGTCCTGATCCAACTACCAGATTGGCAAAGTTCCTCTATTTGGATACTTATTATATTCTGTGAATATAATAAAAAAAACCGCCTTCATTTCAGGTTACACATACGAGATTTTCATTTCCCTTCCGTTTCAACAACAAAAATGGTATTCATTGTCAATAACAAGTAACATTCTTGAAGATACTGTAATTGAATAAAAGTTTAAATTCTTTTATGATTATTAAAATTGCATTCTCAATTGAAATTCCTTAAATTAGAGTTTGTTCTCGAAACACAGAGATTAATTAATTGCTTCCTTTAGAATTTGAAAACTATTATAGCTTTCTTTCCGTATATCGCTTAATATAAAGTGCAGCATTTCATTGCTGAATACACAGTTCCAACAAATCTTTCCTTGGAAACTAGCAAACATGAATACCTTTGTGGTGAGTAAATAATAAATTTTGTACTGTGGTTAAATGTTGTTCATTTTATCAATAATGAAAGATTTGGTAATTAATTCTGGATGGACTGTAAAACGTATAAATAATGCTGGCTCAGTTGATAAACTATTATGAAAGGAAATACCTTTTAATACAAAACTAAATCCTTTAGTTACATTAGCATTACTTTAGCAGTAATTTAGCATTATTTTGGCTTCATAGTCAGGTTTATTTCGAAAATGGAACCTCTGTGGGAACTGACATATCCTTCCATCGTTGTTTCACCTTATTTTCGACACAGGATTCCTTTACATTTTAGCTTGTTTGAACACTGGAAATTTGGGGACCACAACGAAGGTCAAAACCAAGAACACCTGCACTGAATGTTAACAAGTTACCCATTTATCTAACTAGAGACCCATACTCTTGCTCAGTTGTTATTTCGTAGACTACTGGTAAATTAACTATAAACAAAGAAATATGTCAAACAAGTTTTGTCTACAACAGATAGTGTTCGCAACGGGGGACCACAAGTAAATATAGATACCTCTAGTACGTAGTTAGTCAATTTTGGTGAACGACACTTTCTTTTAAAAGTCTTAATGCCATTATGAAATATTTCAAAAAATAATTTCATTTTAGTTGCTGTACAAGCTAGAACACAAAATTTGCATTGATCTTTAGAGGCAGTTGGTTACTCTAGTAGAAAATTCTTTAAGTTACGTTTGCCTTATTTCGTTTCGTGTGGAACGAAACTCGTCATCGAGACAGCTGGGTATACTAATAAAATTAATTTACTTAAACGTACTGATTTTCTGTAGTGTAGATAAATCTATTATTTACGAATTCAGTTAAAAGATATACATTAGACAAGATCTATCGGGTTACGCTAATGAAATGATTTCTTTCATACCTTGTGGAAAAGTCACCTCAGCAACACAAGATTGAGGTCCCGTGTCTAACGTCACAATTTCTATATACGTCCAACCACCATGATGGGTAAAGAGACAGTCAGGTGTTTTGTTGAACCGAGTCTTCGAAAATGCACCATAAAGAGGACACAATTGAGAGTGATTTTTCTTTATGAATTCGCACTGGGACATTCTGCAAAGCAAGGTGGAAAAAACATTAACAGAGTATTAAGGACAGGAATAGCGTATGAATACATAATCCGCCGTAGGCTTGTCAAATTTCGTTTCGGTGACACATTGCAAAATGAGCACTGTGGACATCGACAAACATCATGCTCGGATGAAGTGCTCAGAAAGACAGCGGAAGTTGCCCCGCAGAAAAGTGTACGTGCGATTTCAAATTAGTTAGGCCTGCCAGTAAGAGTCTTGAAGAGTGCTGTTCTCTGATTGTAATGATTAATTGGGAAGGTTTCCTGAATCGGATTGTCAGTGTACATGAAAAATGGATATGCAATGGCAATCGGATATGATCAGGACAAAGGTTGGATCGTGATCAACGTCAATGAGGGTGTTCTAAACCACTTCTTCACTCATGGAAGGTGTTGTTGCGGGTATGGTGTTTTATAGTCGGAGTGATCCATCAAGTCTTTCTCAGGTGAGGTGAAACTATCACTGCAGATCCTTGCAGTGATGTACTCCATGAAATGCACCACAAACTTTTACGAAAGAATCGAGCAATGGTTAACAGACATGGTGTCTTCATCGTGCATGACCTTGAGTGCCCACAGGTAGAATAATGAAGAGTGCAGGTCCATGAGTTGCAGTGGAACCTTTCCTTACCCACCATATCCCCCGATCTCTCTTTGACTGACTACCACCTCTTCCGGGATCTCGATCACTTCTTGTGAGGGAAGTGTTTCCCTGATGATCAAGCGATCAACATGCAGTTGAGGATTTCTTCGCATTGCAAACTCTCGGCTTCTTTCGAAACCGAATCTAATGGTTGGATGAGCGATTGCAGTAGTGTGTGGCTGCATACTTCGATTAACCATATAATGTAGCTTTCACTATTTTCAGCCATTGGCTATGACATATATAGGGCTGCTATTCACACAAACTAAATAAATATTTTTTACGTAATATAAGTTATGTTAAGATATTACTTCATTCACGTCAAACTTCGTGAAATTTCCTTTTATGCGTTTCGTGCATGTACGAAGAATAAAGATGACCTGTTCAGGTTACTAACAAAGTATGTTGGTGACTAGTAGCTGCAACATTTCTTTTTTCACAGTTACAACGAAATTTTAAAAACATTCAATTAGCTTTTAATACATTGACATCATTTCACATTTAAGTACGTACACCAGAAGTTTGAAACTGTAAGTTTCATGCCAGCCGGGTGGCCGAGCGGTTTGCGGCGGTAGGCCATCGGTTCGAAGGTCCCGGGTTCGAGTACCGGCAGGGGCATGGGTGTGGATTTTAACAGCTAAAGTCGAATCGTGACAGGCCGAAGTCCAAAGTTACTAGACTGGCCCCTATAAAAATAGTTTTTTTTTGTAAGTTTCAATTGGTCTGTTTGAATTACAAAAGAGAAGCACCTTTAGATATTAAGAAGGGCCACAATAAAATAAATTTTCTGCAATGTAAGAATTATTTATTTGCAATAGTACATCGAGGCAATACTAAACATTTAATTTTCCATTAATATATAATACAATATCGAAATCAAACAGCACTATAAAACATCACAGTGCGAGTAACTTGCAATAGTAAATAGAACACTAGTGGCCATTTTAGACTCGGTTGTCAAACAGTAAAGACAAATCAATACAATGTTAAGATTGTAGTTTCTACTGTATAATCTTTACTATGAAGATCCGTAATACCGTATATTTGTAATCGTTGCTCGCCGTTCATAAATCTTCTACCTCTAGTGTCGTGAATTCCCTCGAGATCGTAGCAAGGAATAAGAAGTTACTCGAAAAGGAATAAGCAGATTTAGTTCAGATGCCTGCTTGCATCGACCCAGGCTTACGCTCAATATTGGGTAAACTTAACTTTATACATTCACCTACCAGGGAGTGTTGCACTCCGGCAAATAAATATTTAGTCGCAGAATAAAAACTAGGTATGAATAATGACGTCACAACTCTTTATTCTATAAAGTCTTGAATGCTATATGGTTGTGAATCTGAATTGTTTGCTTACCATCTATCCAACTTGTTGACACAACATCTTCTTATAGTGTCATAACAATTGCACATCACCAGTTGCAAATCACACATCTTAACAATGTTGACTTAATTGTACCAAAGCTAGTCTGACTCGAGAACAGACTAATAATTATAACATAGTATCGCAGGTAAAAGTACATTAGTTTACGTACATTAGTTTAAGTTAAGTTGCAACTTATTAGCTTGCGTTAAGTTAAATAACCTTTCTTTCACCGTTAGATAACATTGCATTTGCTTTGATTAGCTTAGGTTAACTTCAGATAATGTGGAAATCCCGATTTACAACCGCGCGTACATAAAATCACACAGTCAAGGTTAATAATATTATCTGCATCCTAATCTAACCTAATGGAGTTTGAAATCAAACATTATAAATCCGACTAGTACTAAACTTGTACTAAATAACCCTAACCTAACCATCATGTAGCAATGCAACCCATAACAACAATGGAAAATTAAAAAAAAAACTAACAAATACATCAACAGAATTAACAATATCAATACATATACAAATAACAAAAATCATGATGTCAATTTAACTCAAATATCGATACCAGGTATCTCATAAAATGACTATGGTAGAACACAATGGAGATAGATTGAAACTTGATTAAACTGAGAATACAACCTGTAAATTAGAGACCGCTGTATGTTACCAAGAAAATATCTTACAAGCTAATGGTTTAAATTAATTTCCTTCGTTATTTTGTTTTTTTTCTTCATGTAGATCCTTTTCGCTCTCGCAGCAATTGCATCATCTGCCTACGCTGTTGGTGTACTTGGTGGCATCGGTGGTGGCATTGACTATTACGTAAGTATTCAGAAACAAGTTTCTTTTTGTCTAACACTAGACTGAATGATTACATACCTCAACAAGCATTATTTCGCAAGCCTGTGGAAACCCTTGTAAACCATTACTCAGGACAGTCCCCTGTACTATTCGAATCCGCGTATCTCACTAGTGATAGGAAGTGTTCGCAAGTAGACCAGGAACGCTCCTTGAATGTTTAGGAGAGATTGACTTGGATATGAATTTTGGAAGAAGTAAGGTTCTGGTGGTTATATTGAACGATATTTCCAGGCTTCCCTCAGTACCACTAGGTGAATGTTAAAATGGTAGCAAGAACATAAGCCATAAACAATAGTATCCCCATGACTTCTATGTCAATAGAAAAGAGTGGGAAGTGATGAATTACAGATTCAAGACACTATAAAGCAAATCATTAAAGTTTAATTGAATTATTTCCTGTGAAAGAAAATATTATATTCTAAGGATATTTGATAATAGATGTGTATTCAAAATATCTTTCGATCACTATTTTCCATAATAGTTTTATATATTTTTAAGAAACGATAAGCTTTACATGAGCTCTAACTATTGTACTTAAAGAATTAAGATCCCCCTAAGTACACGAACTCGGAAAGGTTGATTTAGACTCGATAAAATCAGTAAATGAACGTCTATTTTACGTCCTGTTAAATGAAACATAAAGTAAGTGAACACTGAAAGATTTCTCAACATAAAATCTACATTCCATGGTATGTATACTAATGGGAGATTTTAGAGAATATATTCATTAGGTAGATCTGATTGGAATAACATTTGTTTCAGAGGATACCAGGTAGAAAGTGCTGCCACACTGAAGGAAGAATTTTCAAATCAATACTT
This sequence comes from Lepisma saccharinum, assembly GCA_022664845.1. NCBI lineage: Eukaryota > Metazoa > Arthropoda > Insecta > Zygentoma > Lepismatidae > Lepisma > Lepisma saccharinum. The sequence continues at coordinate 17,089 of JAGDQP010022973.1, read as the reverse complement.
TAAACACTCCAGATTTCTCAATGTGATACCATGTGCAAAACGAGTTTTATTAAAGGTTACTCAATATTGAAGAATTATTTTATGTTTTTAAGAAATTTCAAAAAAAGCGCAGGGTCAATTTTCTACATTAGACAATAACAGCAACATTATCAAGAAAAATATTTGGGAAGAAATAGGCCATTCTCTTATTCAAGATATCACCCAGTGTTTATTTGCTTTGTTCTACAGAGGGAAAGCAGGACAAGTCTCAGACAGGACGGGTATCACATGCTGTCAAAGTTCGAACTTCCTAATACAAAGAGAACTCTAAGAACTGAACTGCAGCGATCATGATATCAATAATCACGGTATGAATGATTATTTACCTAATTTGCTGGTGAAGAACACCATACCAAAAATATACCAATCTTAATTATTAAATTTTGTTACAACCTACTCGTTAGGCAAGTAATCACTTTTGGCAGGTTTCTCTGCGTTTGATAACATTTATTGATGTTCTAACCTTTACCCATTAGGCTTATCCACGATACCAATTTGGTTACGCAGTCAGTGATCGCTTGACCGGAGACAACAAGCAACAGACCGAAGTCCGAGATGGCCCTGTTGTGAAGGGGCAATACAGCCTTGTGGAACCCGACGGCAGTGTAAGAGTTGTCACTTATGGAGCTGATGACATCAATGGATTTAACGCCATCGTCAAGCGTGTTGGTGGAAACCTTCATGCTGGAGTAGGAGGTCGTGGAATTCTTGGTTAATTTTTTCTCACAAAGACGAGCGTAATACAAAATAAGATTAAATTGCAATAGATGAACCTTGGTTGTTTCATTTGCAAAACCATACATTTATTTTTATAGTCATTGCATCAGTAATTCCTATTTAAATTATTTTTATTGTAAATATTTAAATATAAGTTAAATCAATTATACTAAAAGTTATGAATTAAATTGAATTTGCGCTCATGCAATCGATGAAAATAAACATAATATACTACAATATCCAACTCACTCTCCTGGCCCTGAACAGACATATCCAAAAAATAAAATGAAATAATTGGTGAGCGGAACAAATACGTTTTATTTAAAAACTTAAAACATGTAACAGTTTCACCAACTAACTAACAACTTGGCTTCTGTAATTAGACCGTTTGATGCACTAGAAAATTTAGCGTTAAATCCCTGTGTACCCGATGGTTTAGAGTTCACTTTTCCTCCCACAGAGAAGATATTTAAGTGAATAAACTTCTTCAAAAATTAATACGTTATTTGTAGGTAATTCATGGTACCTATTTGAATATGCGTTAACAGTAGAAGTAGTTTATTCAAAAGGGTACACATGTATGATGGTTGGAAGAAATTATGATTACAGAAAAGTTTAACACTATTTCTGTTTTGTACTCAATGAAACTAGAAGTTGTAGAAACAATGGGAGGACCCATTAATGATGGACATGTTCACCGGTTTATATGTTACTCTCTTTGGTAATAGCAGGAAGCAAGTTTTGTATCGATAAACAGAAATATCAATAGCAAAACCAAGAATCAACAAAATTATTACAACAAAAGTGATAAAATCTAAATATTTTGTACTATCTGGCATGGAAGTAATCGGAGTGGTGTCATTTGGGGTTTTCCTGACAGTTGAGGTATAAAGCTTGCACAAAAGTCAGCTGGTGATCTAGACAAAAAGGGTACTCAATCTCCCTTATGTGCTGATTTATGAATTTGTTTGTTGCATTCGTTAAGAACCAGAATCATATTTGTGGGATAAGTTGCCCGGAAAACTTGACTATAATGTCCCTGTTCTAAAATGGAAGATTCGGTTCATAAGTTTTTATGGACAATTGTTGATCATGGAGTTCGAAGTCATTGCACACTATCAACGGAATGCCTTGTGTGTGCACAAGTAGTTTCATTTCCTTTAGTTAGTGGCAGAGACTCTAAGGATTAATATATTTCTAATATTAGACGTTTTGAGGTAATCCCGACATTATATTGTGAGGTGCTTCCGACACCTTCACCACTAATATATTTCTACATTTTCTTCAAGAATATCTATGTGACACTATTCACGTAAATTACAAAGATATTTCTCTTTATTTTACATACAAAACGTTGTTCGTAACAACCCCTGAAAGACTTCGAAAGACTCTAGGAGCAAAGAAAACATGGTTTCAGGTTTTCAAGCGGTAAGAAATAGGACGAGTTCTTGCTACAGTTCTCAAAGCGTCTCATGTTCCGCGATATGCATTTCGGGACAAAAAGAGAAGAAAAAACAAGAATTTGACGAAATCAAACTAAGCGTCACATAAAAGTTTAACTGAGCTTTGTAGAGATTCTTTGGGATTTGGACTAAAAGATAGATTTGAAATGAATGAAATTAACGCAGTAATAAAATCCGTAAGAGTGCATATGCTCATTCAGATGTTCATTATGAAGCTCTGCATAAACTGTCAACATTAGAGCGTTATTGGAATTGAATATAATCGAGTTATTCTAACCTTTGTTCCACTTTTTTAATGAAAGGAGAATTAGAAATCCGATAAAATATCTTTCTCATTATTCTCTTTAAGATCATTTAATTTTAAGATAATCTGTCAGATGCCATTTCCAAAACCAATGTCAATGCATCGTAATGTGTTGCTGAGTACATACTGATTTACACGTATTTTCTTTTGGTGTCGGAATTTCCTCAATAAAGTATCGTATTTCCTCAATTAGTGGTGCAATCCCGAAACTTTGCACTAGTTTCTTTTGAACACCATCAGTTAGCAGAGTATTCAGATGTGCATGTTGAAATATATATTAAATGGAAGAAGAGAATACAGGCTTGATGACGACGTACAGAAATCTCATACCAATGCTTCATATGTTTTCTAAGAAAATAAAAATTCTTAGCGTGTCGGGAAGCCGCCAAATGACTATATAGGTTAGTATCTTTTGATTTCTGTTTCTAACTGGCTACATTATTAACGAAAGAGATTTTTTTTATTTTAATACTCATATAAATTCAAAATTGGACGGTTTTAGTATTAATGTCTTCATATCACAAAAAGAATGAGTGGTCGAAAAAGAGTTCTATCAACTTCAATTTACTCCTTTGAGTGAACGGTGAAGGTGGTGTATTTTAATTCATCAGTGAAATCAGTGATGAGAATAAAAGATAAGGAAGAGTGAGGCCGCTTTAGTGGATATAACATCAACTGTTTGCCTCTTAAGACTTCAGTACTATGGTAATACGACTATTGCCTTAATAAAACCTGTCTCTGAAACGAGCTGGTCCTTTCCTGTGTATTCAATGTTTTACGAACAAACTGTTCACCAACCCAAATATTATCAGTCAGCTACAAGACATTTCTCTAAGTCGTTATTTTAATACCACATAAATATTTATTCAAGTCTCGGACGCAAATGTTTTCCTACTCGCTCACACACAGCTTCCTCTTAATATTTTCCTGTAACATATGTCCCTGTAAATCGGGACTACTTAACCTCGTACCAAATAATCTGGCACAAAGTTTAGTTTTAATGCGTTTATGGGAAAAAAAACGATCCTCACTTTCGTCAGTTCATTAAACTTGTTTCCGCTAGAATTAACTACTTCAACCAGTAAATATGTTCTTCACCCCTCCATAAATTGCTCTCCTTGCGTTAAAATTACTTTAGCTTACGTTTACACAATCGTAACGTGCGATACTAATTCACTTTATACTTCAAAAGCCTCAACACCTGAGTTTGTAACTAATCTATCCAGTTAGCTATACTATTTTTCTCTGTTCTGCTTGTCAGTAATGAGAACGAAAACTACTCTTACTTTTTTCGATTTTCAATTGAAGACCTGAATTGAAAAACATCCCAAGTCCACTGGAGTATATGTTTAAGAAGGAATGAGAAATAGTCCAAGGTCTTCGTATTTTATTCTATTTAGCGGAAATTATTTTCTGTTAAAATTTTTTTTTTGGGGTGATATTAGGATGTAATATTTATGCTAGTGGATAGCCCTTTGAACATAGATACAGAAGAACTGAAAAAATTCAAATACAAAAAAAGTGGACGTGGGATGCTGTTCAATTCAGTTCTTCAAATATTTCAGAATGCTATTGCTATGAATTGCGCTTTTCTGGATGAAAACCTCAAGAAAAAATGTTCGCTTTAAGTAGCTTCCTAAGAATTTAAGCATTTACGCACTCGACAAGAATAGAAAGATCGGTGCGTTGGTGTGTATGATTTTTATCTGATGCAGAAAATTGAATATGTTGCTTTTATACAGAACTAGCGTGCACACACAATAATTATTTTCCAAATCCTACAGTAAACGAATTGAATATTCAGCAAAATAATTACGATTTTACGTTTTAAATTTACCACTCCACCCTGTTGAGCAATAACTTCTAAATAAATGAAACGTCTTGCTGTCACCTTAAATTTAACACAGCAATGTCTTCCGGTATACAGAACTATGGACAGCGTCCTTCCCTCCACTTGAATAAAATGAAATATGTATTCACAATTGATGAGATGGAATGAGATCTTATAACAGCAAACTTGAGGCTTCACACCTGATGTTGGAACAATTTGGCTCCTCGGCAGGAGGAATTTACCACTTCTATGTGTAAAATACGTTCCCAGATTTGATACTCCCTGCTGCAATTAACAAACACTAATCTTCAATCTAAAGGTTTTTGCTAACTCACGATATAGAAAATTGCCTAAATGTCAATAACTATAAATGCTCATACTTCGCGTGACGTGGTACAATGCAGTTAGTAGAGCGTAATAAAAGTTAAACTTTTTTCGGGGGGATTTTCGGGAGCTTATGCCGCATACCCGCTACATTATACAGTATATCTCTATACCACTTATACCACTACCTACAATCATGGTAATAACAATATGGAAGTATTAAAAAGTTAGTGTTGAGTTCTTGAGAAATAATGATTCACATTTGATGTCAATAACTCTCCATTTTCTATTTCAATATTATAATGTTTCTGCTTGGAACTGGAGTAAGAAACCAGAACAACACTCACTTGGACCTGGTACGGACTTGGTTGAATTGATCGTGGTGCATATACAGCATGGGGATATGGTGCAAAAGTCAAGGACGTCGCCAGGAATTTTTCCAAGGGGGAACACTATATATAGGGGTACGGTGCGTCAACTCGAAAATTTCAAATGGCAAAGGGGGTCGAGTAATATATCGTTTTAAAGGTCTCGAGAAAATAAGTATTTTGCCGAAAGTTTCAAGTCGCTATGTTGATCCCATCCAAAATGACGGCTGTCACAGTTCGTGTCCATAAGGTCCGTTGCTACCCCGTGTATCTTCAAAACGACTGGTAATATAAAAAAAACACGCAAGAACACGTCCTTCATTATTTTAAGGGGTTAACATTTTTAGCTATAAAGTTCTACTCTGTGTCCCCTAGGGGGAGTAAACGGAGTTCAGTGTGTACGTGAAAATGCGAAATGACAAAAGTGGTCGAGTGATACCTAGTGTCAACAGGTTTGACACAAGTAATAATTTGTTAAACCTTAGAATTTTAAATTGTTCCATATTCCAAATGGCAGTAAGATGAAAGTTATAAAACGAAACTTCTATTTTTCACTCAGACAGCAACAGGTCTAGAAGTTACTGTATCTAACTGTTGTTGTTATGATTCTTTTCGTAGTTCTAGCGTACCCACAAGTATGCTGCTATATTAGTCCATAGTTTTGTATTGCTAGGAACATTTCGAAACATTTTATTTTTCTTTAATTTTCTTTATGAGAGTTTGATGATGAATGTAAATTGTCAGTGTTCTGAAGAGGTTGTAAATTGCTGATAATGAGTTTTCCAGCTTATTCCTACGTACATATGCCTTAACCACTAAATAGTGTCTATCCAGTTACACATTGCTGATGAAAGTTTAGGAGATACACGCGTTGAAGTTACTTATTTATAGGCTGAACATGTAGAAACTATTAAGTGGTTAAGGAATATGTAGCTAGAGACATGCTGGAAAACTTATTGTCAGCAATTTGGAACCTCTTCACAACACTGACACTTTACATCTATCAGCAAACACTCATAAAGAAAATTAAAGAAAAAGAAAATGTTTCGAAATGTTCCTAGCATTACAAAACTATGGGACTAACATAGCAGCTTACTTTTGGGTATGTTAGAACTTCAAAAGAATCATGACAACAACAGTTAGATACAGATTTTTCTGTGAAGAGTGACTTCTAGACCTCTTGCTGTGTGAGTGAGGAATAAAAGTTTCATTTTAGAACTTTCATTTTAATGCCATTTGGAATACCAAACAATTTGAAATTTTCAGGTTTCCCCAAATTATTTCTTGTATCAAACCCGTTCACACTAGGTATCACTTGTCCTTTGACAATTTTACGTAGACCCTGACCTACGTTTACTCCCTATAGGGGACACGAAGTGGACCTTCATAGCTAAAAATGTTCGCCACTTCAAATAATGATTGCTCATATTCGCAGTCGTTTCGAAGATACACAGGGTGGCAACTTATACATACATATGTGTGTATAAGTTTGTGTGACTCACGCACCATGTTTTGATAAGTTAGGTTTTTCTCCTTCTGATAGCACTATCGTTTGTGTACTAGCTATAAATACTTCTTAGTAACCGTATTTATTTCCTACTATGTAAGGAAAAACATGTTAATAACTTGCTGAATTATATGAAGGCATTTAAAAAATAAAATAAAATTGAAATAATTAATATTTTCAAATTGACGAAATGGAATCTGAACTCAAAACACAGTGTACAAAAGTTCCTAACATTGACTTATCAGTAATCGGAGAGTAATAAGTACAATATCTTCGAATAGTAAGGATCATCAAATGTCGTTACTACCTGGCGTTTTAGAGCTCATTGTCCATCACAATGGGAATTAATATGTGATCAATGGCAATGAGATAATTTGAAGTCACAAAGACAGAGATGGCATGAGGTTGTCAGATACACAAGAGTTTTAATAATTCAGGTAAGGTTTAATCAACGAATAATAGTGCTTACATCAAATGCGTTAGATAACGAAGATTATAGAGAGAATATATTTGAAAGAACATTAGTAGTTTATTTATGTACAAGATTTCCTGGCAAAGAAGAAGATTAAAAGATAAACTTTCTGTTCTGATTGAGTTATTAAACATGGCCAAATGACGCTGTGGAAAACTGTACCGTTACCAGCGTGTGTTGTATGATCTTTCAGTTTAGGAACTAATAACAGTGAGTAGTGTTAATAATATACTCTCTTAAAACTATGTTTAATCTATTTCTCATTAACAAAATCGGCGTACCATTAGATAACTTTAAACTACAGAAGACTCGCTATTTCCTGAGTATATAATCACCTCCGGAAGTTTACACTATTATTTCAGGAACAGCCCCAGAAAAAATGCTCTATGCTTGCTATACTTTTTTTCCCCAACAAATTTCTTGTCATCCTAAGTACTCTATACTCCCTTCTCTAAACTCCCTGCGTTTATGTGGCGCATTTTTGGGTCGTTGTTCTTCCGCCATGGGTGTTTGTCTGTGTCTCTTTTCGTACGTCGCTGTTTCTGTGCGTCATGGATTTTGTCTCTCACGGTATTTATCTGTGGCTGTTTTCGTGCATCGAGGATTTTTTCGTCGCTGTTTTTTCCTGTCACTCTTTTTGTGCTTCGGGGATTTTGAATAGCTGTTTTCGACCGTCGCTGCTTTTTAGCATCGCATTTTTTTTCTGGTCGTGATATTTTGCCTGTCGCGGTTTTGATCTGTCGGTTTTTATGTTATTATGCGTCGCTAATATTGTCTGTTGCTGGTTTTCACTGACGCAGTTATTGGTTATTGCTATTTTTGTGCGTCGCGGCTTTTGTCGTCGGTGTTTTTGTCTACCGCTCTTTTCGTACGTCGGTGTTTCGGTGCGCCGGGGTGTTTGGGTCGCTGTTTTAGGAGTTGCGATTTAAACGTCGCGATTCTTGGGTCGTGTATTGTCTGTCGCGGATTCTATCGTCGCTGTTTTCCCTATCGCTGTTCTTGTCTCTAGGGTTTTTGGTATCGGTGTTTTGTGCGATGCGCTTTTGTCATCACGATTTTAGATAGTCGCGGTTTTTTGGATGTCGCTGTTTTTCTGCGTCGCGATTTAAGACTTTCGCTGTTTTTGCCTTTGCAGTTTTGGAGTCGCCGTTTTGTGTGGCGCGGTTTTTGTATTCCGCTATTTTTAAGCCGTCCGTGTATTTTTGTGTCGCGGTTTTTGTTTCGTTGTTTCGTCGGTACACCAGTGCGGTCTAAAGCGTTAGGTCAACGACTCGAAGGTCCCGTGTTCAAATCCCAGCAGGGACATGGATGTTTTATTGTGGATTTTAACTAGAACGTGATGGATATACTCAACGGGCCGAAGTCATATATTGCTAGAATGGCAAATATAAAATAAAGTTTACCAAAGATTTATTTACTATAGCAAGAACTCATTCCATTTCTCACTACATAAAAAGCTGATGCCATGTTTTCTTTGAATACTTTGTTCCTAGAATACTTTGAAGTTTGGTCTGGAGTATTTACGGAAAATATTTGGTATGGAAGTAAAGAGAGCTATTTTTGTAATTTACACGTATAGTGTTTTAAAGTTTCTTTTTTTCAAGAAAGTATAGACACATGTTAATGGTGAAAGGGTGCGAAGTGCCCCACAATAAAAATAATGTCGGGATTACCTCAAAACGCCTATACTAGAAATATATTAATTCCTAGAGTTTCTATAAGGAAATATAAACTACTTGTGACCACACAAGAAATTCTTTGGATAGTGTGCCATGACTTCGAACTCCATGATCCACACTTGTCCTTAAAAAACTTAACAACCAAATATTCTATTTTAGAACAGGGTAATTTCAGTGACGTTTTCTAGGCAACTTATTCTACAAATATGATTCTGGTTCTAAATGAATACACCACACAAACTCATAATTCAGCGCAGAGATTTAGTACACTACAAAGTATCTTCTTCGACTATATCACGAGCTGATTATTGTACAAGATTGAATTGTCGGAATTGCCCAACTGTCGGGAAAAACCCAAATGTCCCCGCTCCTATTGCGATAGTAAAAAAAAAGTTTTTTATCTTGTTTGTTGTAAAAGTTTACATCCTCCTTAGTTTCACTATTCATTTTTCTGTTTATCGACACAAAACTTGCTTACAACTATTATCAAAGAGAATAATATATAAACGGGTGAATGCGACATCCCCTTTTGGGCCGCCCCACTGTTTCTACAACTTTTAGATTTATTAGGATTAAAAAGGCAACATTTTTGAACTTTCCTGTACTCATATTTTGCTTCAAATCATCATACTTGTTTACCTTTTCGAACAATCGGGTACACAATAAACTTACGCTAAATTATCTCACAGATAAAACTGTCTAATTACCGGAACAGAATATGTCTTCTCAAGGGCAGGTGGATATTATAGTATATTATGTTTATTTCCGTCTATTTCATGAACACAAATTCACTTTAATTGACGACTTTTTAGTATAATTGATTTAACTTATATTTAAATAATTACAAAAGAAGATAATTTAAAAAGGAATTACTGACGCAATAACTCTTCCTAGCAAAATAAATGTATGGGTTTGCAAATGAAACAACCAAGGTTCGTCTATTGCAATTTATTCTTGTATTCTATTACACTCGTCTTTGTGAGAAAAAAATTAACCAAGAATTCCACGACCTCCTACTCCAGCATGAAGGTTTCCACCGACACGCTTGACGATGGCGTTAAATCCATTGATGTCATCAGCTCCATAAGTGACAACTCTTACACTGCCGTCGGGTTCCACAAGACTGTATTGTCCCTTCACAACAGGGCCATCTCGGACTTCGGTCTGTTGCTTGTTGTCTCCGGTCAAGCGATCACTGACTGCATAACCAAATTGGTATCGTGGATAAGCCTAAGGGGTAAAAGTATGTAAATTAATCAATAAATGTTATCAAACGCAGAGAAACATGCTAAAAGTGATTGCTTGCCTGAACGGTAGTTTGTATCAAAATTTAATAATTAAGATTGGCTGACATATTTTTGAGAGGGCGTTTCTTCACCAGCAAATTAGGTAAATAATCATTCATACCATGACTATCTATATCATGATCGCTGTAGCTCAATTGATAGAAAGTTCTCTTTGTATTAGAAAGCTTGTACTTTCGTAATATGTGATGCTCATCCTGTTTGAGACTTGTTTTTCCTTCCCTTTGTTGTATCAAATAAATTAACCCTGGGTGATATCCTGAATAAAGTCATGGCCTATTTCTTCCCAAATCTTTCTCTTGATATTGCATTTGTTTGAGTCTAACGAATAAAATCGACCATGCGCTGTATTTTGAAACTAGTAAAATACATAACTGAATCTTTCGATATTCATTTAGATTTATTGAAACTGTTCCTACACATGTTATGTTTTAAAATTATGTCGTATTGACAAACCTGGAAAGTTCCAAGGATTAATTTAAGAATTCTTCATTAAGCACGGCGACAACTTTCTAACTGTCATATTTTAAAAGAAATATTATTCTAATCAGATCTACCTAGTGAATATATTATCTAAAATCTCCCATTAGAATAAACACGAGGGAATGTAGATTTCATGTTGCAAAAATCTTTCAATCTTCGTTTATTTCACGTTTGAGTTAATAGAACGCAAAGTAGACGTTCATTTACCGATTTTATCAAATCTAAATCAATATCTCCGAGTTCATGTACTTAGGGGAATCTTAAATTTTTAGTTATAATAGTTACAATCCAGGTACAAGCTTATCATTTCTTAAAAAATAAATAAAAATATTATGGAAAGTGGTGATCGAAAGATATTTCGAACATACATCTATTATCAAATATCCTTAGAGTATGTTTTATTCATTTACAGAAAAAAATTCAATGGAAGTTTAAAATGCTTTTCTTTATAGCGTCTTGAGTCTGTAATTCAACACTTTCCATTCTTTTCTATTGACATGGAAGTCATGGGGATAGTATCGTTTAGGATTAATATTGTAGCTACCATTCTAAAGTTCACCTAGTTGGATTGAGGGAAACCTGGAAACAACGTTCAAATAACCACCAGAACCTGTACTTCTTCCAAAATCCTTATCCAAGTCAATCTCGTCCGAAATACTGATATCAGCTCTTCTTATTACAAGTAGATGAGACATGCAGGTTCAAATAATACAGGCGACTTTTCGGAGTACTAGAGCCTTCCTAAGTTTGAAAATTCTTTAAAAATAGGTAGTATTATTATTTGTCACTTTCATGCGAAAGAATTCTTGTTGAGGCATGTAATCCCTCAATCTTGAACTTGTTTCTGTTGTACTTACATAATAGTCAATGCCACCACCGATGCCACCAAGTACACCAACAGCGTAGGCAGATGAAGCAATTGCTGCGAGAGCGAAAATGATCTACAAGAACAAAAATACAAAATAACAAAATAAAATAATTTAAACCATTAGCTTGTAAGATATTTTCTTGGTTACGTACAGCGGTCTCTAATTTACAGGTCGTATTCTCAGTTTAACTAAGTTTCAAACGGTCTTCATTATGTTCTACCATAATCACTTTATGTAAAACCTTGTTTCGATATCTGAGTTAAATTGAGGTAATGGTTGTTGTATTGGTGTATAATTGATATTGTTATTTTGTTGATGTGTTTGTTCACTTTATTTTCCATTGTATTGATTTACCTTCACTCTTTGACAGTCGAGTGTAAAATGGGCGCTAATACTGTATCTATTATTGTAAGTTGATCGCACTGAGATGTTTTATTGTTCTGTTGATATTTATACTGTGTTCAATATTAATGGAAAATCAAATGTTTAGTATTACCTACATTTACGATTACAAATCACTCATAAATTACAGAAAATGCATTCTATTGTGACCTTTCTTATTACCTAAAAGTGTTTTTCATTTGTAATTCAAATAGGCAAATTGAAACTTATAGTTTGAAACTTCTAGCATATATACTAAAATGTGAAATTATAATGTCAATATACTAAAAGGAAATTTAATGTATGCGTCTTCAGAATTTCTTTTTAACTGTAAAAAACTTTAGTAGCTACTATTCAGTCACCAACACGTTTTGTTAATATTCTGAGCAAGACATCTGTGTTCCTCGTACATGCACGAAATGTATAAAAGGCAATTGACGTCAAACTGTAGCAAATGAAGTAATATATTAATATAACTATGGATAGGTAAATAACTATTTGTTGAGTTGGTGTGAATGAAATGTCCAACCTGAGGGGCGTTGTGTCTAAAGTCGAAAAAAAACTACATTATGTGATTAATCAAAGTAGTCGCAGTCTGCAACCATGCACATTCACAGCCAACCATTAAATTTCGTGGCGAAAGAAGTCTGCAGTTTGGGATGCGAAGAAACTCAACTGCATGTTGCACCGCCTGATCATCAGGGAAAGTCTTGCTTGCTAAAAAATTATCGATATATCGTAAGAGGTGATACTCAGTGGGAGGGAGATCGGTGGAATATGGCAAGTAAGGAAGGTTTCATATTGCAAGTCATGGAGAACCTCTACGTTCGTTGCGCGACGTTTGGGCCTGCATTGTCCTACAACATGAGGAAACCATGCCTGTTAACCATTGTTCGGTGCTTTCTGACTAGTTTGCGTTTTATTCCATGGAGTTCAGCACAGTAACGGACTTCAGTGATAGTTTCACCTCGAATGAGAAAGACATGGTGATTCGGATCTACTACTATAAACTTCCATACCAGCAACAATACGTCGCGTGGTTGGAGAGGTGGCTTACGACAACGTCCTGGGCGTTGATCACGATCCAACCTTTATCCTGATCATTTACGATTGCTACAACAGATTTATTTTTCATCTGCAGTGACAGTACGTTGCAGGAAATCTTCCCTCTTACTCCTTACACTCACAGAACAGCGCACCTCCAGACTCTTGTTTGCTGGTGTTAACTCATGTGGCACCTATGAGTCCAACTTTTATACTTTACCGTTCGCATGGAGCATCCAACTAACAGTGCTACAGTGCATACCTTACTCATCTGAAGTGGCAGGAACACGTTTCCGAGGGTTCGCTTCTACGGTGTTCCTGAGCAGCTCATCCGAACATGATGTTGGTCTGTGTTCACAGGGCTCATTTTGCAAATATTGTGTAACAGGAACGAAACTTGACAAAACAGCGGCGGATTGTGTATTCGTTCTCTATTCCTGTCCTAAATGCACTGTTAGAGTTTTTTGTTGCTTGATGTGCAGTATGGCCTAGTGTGAATTCATAATGAAAAATAATTCGCAATTGTCTGTTTTTCATGGTGCACTTTCACACGACCCTGTTCAACAATGCACTTTCTTCTGACTGTCTGGAACCCCAGCCTATTTGCTGGACGTATACAGTTTGTGACGTTTCATTCGTGACTCCAGTCGATCCCTGTGTTGTGTTACTAAGTGCGTTTCCCACCAAGGGTCAAAGCGTTCATTGCATTCGCCACAACAAAATAGAACGTCTATAACTTATATATTTTAACAGAATTCGGGAATAATAAATTTATGTACATTATAGAAAGCCATTGCGTTTTAGCAAATTAAATTTATTTGTATGCAAAGCTGTCTGCATGAGGAGTTTCATTCCACATGAAACGAAATAAGGTAAGCGTAACTTAAATAAACTACTAGAGTGACCAACCGAATCTAAAGCTACAAATGTTCTATTCGTGCTTCAAGGCGCAAAGTAATACAATAAAAATTTTGTCATCTATCTATCCAGCAACGAAAATGAAATTAATTTTCAAGGTTTCATAATGAAATTAAGAATTTAAAAGAAGTCTCGTTGAACAAAATTGAGGAAATGTGTACTAAAGATACCGACATTTATTTGTCCCCTTCCCCCGGCGGGAACACAGCCTGTTGAAAGAAATAGTTGTTTGACTTCTTTTTTTGTTTAAAGTTAATTTTCCAGTAGTGTATGGAAGTATAACAATTGGGCAAGACTATAGGTCCCTGGATAGCTAAATGATTAACTCATTAATATTCAGTGCAACTGTTCTTGGCTTCGACTTTTATTGTGGTCTCTAAATTTCCAGTGTTCACAGAACCTCATGAGGAGCTACACGATTTAAAAGGATGATGAAACAGATAGGAAACATGGAAGGAAGATGAAACAGTAATGAAAAGTTATGCTGTGCCCACGGGCACCTTTCTTTCAGTCAAACCTATGAAGCCAAAGTGATACGGAGCTAAATAATTCAGTTTTGTGTTAAAAGGTATATCCTTGCATAATAGTATATCCACTGAACCAGTATTATTTATACAAGGGAAGGTTCATCAAAAATTAATCACCCTATCTCTCATTATTGGCCAAATGAACAACGATATAAAATTATTATTAACTCACCACAACAGTATTCATATTTGTTAGTTTCCAAGGAACGATTTGCTGGAACTCTATCTTTCAGAAGGGAACGCTGCACTTTATATTAAGCGATGAACGGAAAGAAAGCTATAAGGGTTTTCAATTTCGGAAGGAAACAATTAATTAATCTCTTTGTTTAAAGAACAAACTCTAAGTGAAGGAATTTTAATTGAGAATTCTATTTTAATAATTATAGAAGTACTTAATTCCAATAACTTCAAGTATTACATCTTTGATATTGACAAGATTATTTGAATGCCAGTTTGGTTGTTGAAACAGAAAATATATGTAGATCTCGTATGTGCAACCTACAAGGAAAGCCGTTTCGTCTTTTATTCACAGAGCAAAATGAGTATCCTTGGCAGAGAATCTTTGACAAAAGAAATAATAAAAAAAATATATATAATTTACTGGCTATTTCATATAAATAAGGAAGGAATCAATCAAAATATACTTCAATATCTACAAGCATGATCAGGAGGTGTAACTAGCTAACACAATGGTAATGTAATTAACGATATTTACACTCTAATTGTATGCAAGGAAATTGTAATTGCTGCTCTTTTCTAAACAAAGTGAAACATGTATTATTCAGAGCTCAGTTTTGCTATTATTTATTGGTTGATTTGATGGAAATGCAAAATTAATGCAAATTGTATATCATTCCATAAAAGCTTCATTTTTTATTTATATATAGTCTCTATTTGATATTCAGTCACCTCAAAGGGCATTATTTGACACGATGATCATTAGTAGCATTGAGAGTACTTATTGTTCAATCAAGAATGATATGTACAAAATTCGTATTCAAGTACGAAACAATCGAAAGATTTACTAAACATGTTTCACAAAATGTGTTATGTTGAAAAGCATTTATATATATGAAAACCATCATATAACACGAGAAGACACTCATTTTAGAAACTACAACTTTATGTCTACATATTGACGTATTGTATTATCAACCCATCAAATTTCCAGCATATAGTGATGTCAAATTCAACTGTTTGTAGGGACGTATTCTTGGCAGTCTTAACTTGCCTAGCACAGATATAACTGGAATATTACCGTTAGCCAGGAAAATAGTCTCGATCGGACTCCACGACACTCTGCCATCTGTCAACCAGACACGTGAAAGAAGTCACCGGTTTTGGAGACAAAGAACTAGACCACTGATCGTCGCACGTCATCATTATTTTGCAGTATTTTCCCGAGAATGTGTTTTTGGAGACTGCGAAAAAGACAGCAGTTTGCTGGTACAAGATCTGGTGAAAATACCTGATGGGGGAGTTTCTCCCACTAGCATCTGCCGTCAGCATTTGAGAAGCAGCCGAAAGCAGCCGAGAGGTCACGAATGCTTTCAGCAGCCGCCGAGAATTCACAAACTTCTAACAAAGGAGGGAGGAGGAGGAAAGCATTAAAAATACACGATCCTGGATATTTTATGTTATTTATTTATTGGAAACATATTGTAAAAGAGAACAGTTAGAATTTGAATTTCACTAACAGGATTTTGCCTTTCCATGGATAGCATCGGCAAATGTCCGAAATTTTGGGAGATTCCACTCCCAGTTCTGATGTGTACTTTATACAAGAACATAATAATTATACCACACGTAAAATGTTCACTCTGCCAATATTTCTCTAAGTTGAACACATTTGTGTTAAAGTTTTCTTTAAATTTTAGATGTGTGTTGTTTTATTCCCTTTTTATTTTTATTATTGTAGATATCTGGGTTCGGAATAATTGTAAGTACTTGAGCATGGCCGTCTCGGAACCGTCTCGGCATTAATTAATGTGTCTGAGGAACAGATTTGCAAAATCCTTCGTTATTACAGTCAACCGCTGTGATCGATACCAGAACATTTTGAACATTTATTAGTACTTTAGTATCCTGAAGTTTTAATTAATATCTTTCCTTACTCTCGACATAAAAATGAAGTAAAACAGAGTAAGTCAGATTTTAATAACAACCCAGAATTTCCTTGATATGATGACTCCTGTGGCTCAGTGGCAGAGCGCTTACCTGAGCTGTGTGTAGTCCTCGTTTTGTGCGCTTTGTGGTGGATAAACATCACGTGCGTGGGTTCTCTGGATTCTCCCACTTCTGAATACTTTCTTCATTCTCCTATCATCCATTCTGACGAGCCATTCAGAATTTACATAGTAGCAACAGACGTACTATGAACTTACTGATGGTACGGCGATTACTTGCTATTAGGTAATTTCTGTTGGCGTGCGCACTAACAGCTTGAAAACTATCCCAGTAACAAGTGAGAGAGTAACTTGACATCACCTTATGAAATTAGTAAGCCAAACTTGGGCGGAAATAAGACACGTTTTTATTCATGGTGCATTTTTAACATTTATTCTTACTAGAAAAGTGGTTTGTACAGTCGAAATGCACAATAATAAAATAATAATTTGTTCAAAAGAACTTATGTGATCTCTGAGAGTACTTCCTTGAATAGAAAGAATGGCAAGAATCGTATCTTTGTGCTTATTTCAACTTCTCCTTACTGGAAGAAAAAGCATACACACAAACTATTCAAAGGAACACACACACACATACACACGTTTCCCTGCGAAATGCATCTTGGAGAGCTGTTTCGCACTCGCCGCAAGCTAATGTCCGGAAAGTGGTAGTTTACGTTCGTGAATTTTCGGC
>JAGDQP010022972.1:0-29762 GCA_022664845.1 Lepisma saccharinum | reverse complement strand
TCTTTCTTAATCCTGTTCATAGAGCCCCCTGAAGCAGTCCCAGCCCGGAGATCCGAATGAGGGACTAGTTTACCTCCGGAATATTTTACCCCAGGAGAATCATTCCATCTGCTATGGGTCGGCAAGAGTAGTATAAAATAACGATTGCCGCGCACACAAATATGGATCAAAATACCATTTACGGGTTTACCTCGTACTACGAGAGGCCGGAGTGTTACTAATCCACACCTTCCCTTTACCGGTCTGCCCAATTATTTTACCATTTACTTCTTATTTCCCTTTTTTATTGTTTTATATGGAATGGCAACACTGAACTACGAGAGGCTTAAAGGTTCCTTATTATGGGCTAGCTTTCCAAAGTTATAATGCATATAAACATTTAATTATTTACTAATTATTTTCAGAACTCAATAAATGGTTTATTCATAATACATTTTACCATTCACTGTGTGTAAAATCTTTACAAACTATAAAGCCACATACAAACTATACACCCCGGCTTGCTGCTGTCATTAACATCCCTGTTATTAACCACTCAAACAGCAAACCCTCACGATCTAATACATCTAATACTCAAACTATACATTGCAGCCTCCCAAACACATTAAAGCATTATAAACATATCCTCAGAATTATGTGAGACCGAGCTTCCTAACCAGCTCCCAAGCACCATACAAACTTCTGATGTAAACATACGCTCACAAAAGTGTTCTTGTGAAATTAATAAGCATCTAAAAGGAATAAGCATCTACTGTATTCACACTGAGTGCTTGCTTCGGTGATAGCCTTCGAGGCCTATTTTGTACCTTGAGAAGTGTTCGAGGGAAGAAGGATGCGTCGCAGTGCATTGCAGATAACACCAATCGATCAGGCGAACCCTAAAACTTAGATATACCAAGTTTTATATAAATAATAAACGAAATAAAGTCGCTAGGAGGGTTTAAGCAGTTTTCCTGTCAGATAGCGTCAATTCCAATCACCGTCACACATTTTCAACCAGAAGAGAAAAGTTATGCTTCGCTGAGCCAGGAGAAAAATATAATTTAACAACTTGATTCTAAATTACAGGATACACTATTTGTCATACTTCACTGGTAGGAGCGAGTCACGAATACTCCTACATAATGTTACGTCAATTCCGCTCGCCACACAGCTATATAAATAAGACATAATCAGGACGGTTGGGGTTTCGTCTTGTCAAATTCAAGGTGGAAGGTGATTTATACATGTCTGGGCTATATTATACTTTATATGTGCCAATTTACGGGAAATTAAAAATCTATCGAAGCAGTTTTAGTTGCTATGCTATACACAACTGGGAACTGCTAGAAAATATAATACCTGATATTAAAACACAGAGACGTTTTTATTTAGATTTAGCATGCAGTCATGCACACATAAGCATCCTTGCTATGTTGCATTGCACGGCTGATGGGGTAGGTTGAAACAGTGGGGGAATACTTATAATCGAAGTAACTCCGATCAGTGAATTACTCAAAAGTGGCTTGACCCGCTGACGCTGTCGGGACTGATCTTGATTAAATTTAATATCCCTATGTTTTAAGCTCCTCCCGATTGATTAGTGTTATCTGCATTGCACTGCGACACACATTTCTTCTCTCGAATCACTTTTGAAGGTATAAAGTGGGTTTTGATGCATTTCTCTTCATCGTATTCATCTCAGACCTTATGAGAATGTTAAAAATATGAAGTCTACACAGTCTCTAGTGATTGTGTGTGCTCCGCGACATAGCAATGATTCTGATGGGTGTATGACTGCTTCACTATAATGTTAAATTAAAATAAAAACAGCTCTACCCTCTATCCGAAAAAGTAAGAAAACGGAATTGTTTCTTTCTCTTCTCTCTAAAAACTATATATATAATTAGCTTTGCTAATGAAAGTTATTGCAATCAGAATATCATTTTTAATACATGCATATTACCATTACATCTATAACCAAGAGCAATCAACTGCGAAACATGTGAAACATACTAATAATCAAGCTCTACTGTGTTATTATTGTCGCAATGAAGGTCTGCAATCTATTAATGTGTTTGTTTAACGATTCTTCAGACATGAGAAAGAAGTGTTCGAAAGCGTAGGACGTGTAAAGGAGAAAAATGAATAGCGTTGTGTGTATACTATAATGAAAGTTATGTTGTGTGTGTACTAGCTGTTATCTACAATTTGCTACCCATTTACATTTACATTCATATTGACTGTGTTAAAGAAGAACAGTGTTATTAGTGTGATAAAGAAGGTTAGTGCGTCCGATTTCCTACAAAAAGTTCCAACCAAATTGCTCCCGATTTGTTACTAAGCTGCTGGTATATCGCTCTCGCAGCGTCACTAAACCGCCATCGTCTTGTCCATGGGATACATCCTATGATCTTATATTCTCCTGGTACAGGAGGACCATTAAAATTCTTGTAGCACTGTTATTTGATGTACGATCTTGATAAAATTTGGTGCCCCTATGTTTTAAGGTCCACCCGATCGATTGACATTATCTGCAATGCACTGCGACGCATTCGTCTTTCTAAAATTAAGGTATAAAATGGACTTCGGAGCACATTTCATTATCGTATTCGTCTTGGAGCTTATTAGAATGTTCAAGATTTGAAGTCTACATAATCTCTAGTGGTTGCGAGTGCTGTATAGCATAGCAATGAATGATCTATAGATGCTTATGAGTGCTTCACTATGATGTTAAATTAAAATGAAAACAGCTCTACTCTCCATCCGAAAGATAAAGAATGAAATTGTCTTTTTCTAAAAATAAAGTATATACCTAGGTATATATGATTAGCCTTGCCAACGAAAGTTAGTGCAATCAGAATATCAGTTTTGATACGTGCATACTACCATTACAACTACAATCAACAGCAACTAACTGTTATCTTCTTGTGAAACGGACGCATATTCAAGCTCTACTGTGATATAGTGTTATACAAAAAATAGCGCGAACGAAATTTCTGTTTCATATTATATATAGTTTCTTTCCCTTCGCCCCGTTTCTAAAAATGTTAGTGCGATCTTTACACCTGCTGATACTATCATTACACCTACATTCAACAGCTATCAACTACTCTCTTCGTGTGAAACATACCTATAACCAAGCGCTACTGTGAGATTACCATATCAACGAGATTTAGCACTTTTGACACTTGTTTTAACCATTACACCTACAATCAAGAGCTACCAACTATTATTTTCATGTTAAACAGACACATATTCAAGCTCTACGTGTTATTAGTTTTTCAGTAAAGTTAGCGTGACGATGGCATCAATTTTGATACATACATATAATCGTTACACCTACTTTTAACAGCTGTCAAATGCTGTTATTAGTATTTCAAAAAAAGTTTGTGTGAGCACAGCTTCAGTTTCATATTATATATAGTTTCTTTCGCTTCCCTCAAAACTAGAAAAAGTGACTTGTGATGTTTGCAGCAAATCTATTTCAAAATCTAATATAACCAAACATATTAAAGCCGTACATAGTAACGAACCAAGCACAAATAAAGCAAAATTGAACAACATAAGTGTAGTGCATTTAATAATTTATTAAAGGACTACGTACTCCCTATAGAGAATGACGTTCAATATTTTTGCGACACTG
Source organism: Lepisma saccharinum (assembly GCA_022664845.1). Classification (NCBI taxonomy): domain Eukaryota; kingdom Metazoa; phylum Arthropoda; class Insecta; order Zygentoma; family Lepismatidae; genus Lepisma; species Lepisma saccharinum. The sequence goes on along the minus strand of JAGDQP010022972.1, from coordinate 26,137 downwards.
TTTCTTTCCTAAATGTTATTGAAAATGAATGCTTAAAGATATTAGAGAAAGATTTAGAAATGCATTGAAAGTGAACTTCACACTCACATCACTATTTCAGCAACCAACTAGTGGTGAAGAAATGAAATTCCATGTAGCATCCGGCTGTCAAACAATATTGAAAGGTGATGGGTTACAGGAGAAGATAGAACATGTGTTTTCAATGTTAGCATCACAAGAAGAAGAACGTGCAACAAGAAAGTCAGGTTGGAGTTTAAATGATAAACCATTGCATAAGGTGAAAATCATATTGAGCAAATTGCAACCCTTCAATGTTTCATCGTTTATTGAGTTACCACAGTGGGTGGTTAATAAGAAAGCAGTGATTAACATAGAAAATAATGATAATAAATGTTTCATGTGGTGTATTATCGCTGCTTTATATCCTGTTGATAGAGATTGTGAACGTGTATCGAATTATAAACAATACGAATATGAAATGATGGAAGCAATAAAAATATAAGCTTCCCAGTGGCATTTTTCATATTAATAAATTTGAAAACCAGTATAATGAGTTGCATCCCGATAATAAAAGCATCAATGCTTATGATGAAACTAATTTAATTTGTCCACAACATATCAGAGAAATATCATTCGATACTAAGCAAGTTAATCTCCTATACTTATCAAATAAAACAACACACTGCTGTTTGCTTAGAAACTTTAGTAGATTAGAGAGGAGTCAAACTACTAAAGATGGACACAAATATTATTATTGCAAGCGATGAGTTTCACACTTCAATATTGAAGGTAAGCTACTAGAACACATAAACTACTGTAAGATGTTTGAAATCGCGAGAACTATCGTGCTAAACACGGCGCAGACTATAAAATTTAAGAAGTTATGCTGGAAAGTGATGCCAATATCATTGGAATCTTTTAGTGTTTTGTGAGACCAATCAGAACCTGTTCCCCCAATCCCAGTGCACCATATACAGAAAAGATTGAACGTCACGAGCCATGCACTTTCGGCTATTTAATCTGTTGGCGCGATGTTACACCATTGAAACCGGTTATATATAGAGCGACAAACGCTGCTGAGAAATTTCTACTTAACATGGAAAATGAAATGATACATATTGTTAGTAAGCTCACAAAAAACTCTCTCCCCAATTCCAACACAGCGAATTCAAGAATACAACGAGGCAACAACAATACAACGATTGTTATTTCACACCAGAGCATTACAAAGTGCACCGTCAAGACAATTTCATTGGCGATTGGGTTGCAGCAGCTTGTAATCGCTGCAATATTCAAATACAAGGACAAAGAAATGTTGTGCCAGTGTACTTTCACAATTTAATTAATTACGATGGTCATTTAATTGTAAAGCACTTGGGGTTGCAGCCAGGTAAGGTTAAACTTATTGTTCAAACTAAGGATCGTTACGTCACATTCTCAAAAATGTTTACCATTTGTGATCGAAATATTGAATTATGATTTTTAGATCTGTATCGGTCCCTGCCACACAGTTTAAAGTAACAAGTGTCTAAATTAGACCCAAGTAAATTGATCCAAACACTCAAACACATGCACGAACAAGATGTATATGTACTTAGATGTAATATATCGCATTATTCATTAACTTATAGAAATCTTTCTCTATATCACATTATTCATTAACTTATATAAATCTTTTTCTTTATACTTATATATGTATCTGTGTGTCATTTCACGTTGATGGTGATGATACCCAATTAAAATTGGTATAGATCACATCTCTCAAACGGTTCTGGAAACATGGCAATGTTGACGTTCACCAACTGTATGACATATGCAGCGACTTTAAAATCATAGACAAGCTGACAGGGACAATTTAAATTCTGCTCCAAATAAAAGGATACCTCCATTTCTTTAATAAAGACGATTGCTGTGTGTGTGTGTGTGTACGTGTGACCTTCATATTTATATTACAGAAGATCAATGGTTAGATGGTTAGATTTAACCAATCGCTTGGCATGCACGTGTGTTATTTCTATGCTATAAGCAGGTGCTATGAGTATAACTTTAAATGGCTGTAATTCTGGCTGTAAAACAATCAAGTGTGCGCATGATTAATGTCACATTAAAGAAACTTTTTTGACTGCCTTGTATTATATAAAATTTATTTTAAAATGCCAACAGATTTATCTGGATACCAGCGATATAAGTCGCTTGAGCATGAACCGTTATCGGATGCTCCTTCAAATATGAATGACAATTAATTAACAGTACTGGATCATAGGATTTAAGTAAGAAAAGGTGAAATCAATGCACTACGAAATACATTATCTTCAAATAAAGAAACAGAAATCACAGAAGCTCAGCAACATATACTCGATTTATTTCAAAATTTCGAAAATGAATTGAAGAGTGTATTCTTATGTATTCACAGCTGGTAAACAAAAATGATTTGACTGAAGTATCATAACAACAATTCAAAATGAAGTGCAACTAATAATGAATCAGTTCACTTCAAACACTGCTGCACAACATATACTCAATGATCTGAAAACAAACCTTACCGAGCCACAAAACAATTTAACAATTTACAAACAGAAGTGAACACGTTAGAAAATGCACTTCAGGACAATCATTCCCAAGAAGATCTTCAAAAGATGCAAGAAGTATTCCAAACTACAAAATGAACTTTAAACTATTACTGATGAATCAAATAAACTCCGTGACGATCTAACTACCCTACTTGATTATAGTGATGTATCAGAAATTAGTAGAAAGCTTGGTGAGTTTGAAACAATAATTAATAATATTTCAGAGCTCACAAATATTCAAATTGAACTAAAGAATCTACAGAAAATTGTGCATGATTTCCTTATCGAGTTAACTAGTTTACAGGAAGCACTCGCAAAGTTAAGTAACTTCCTACAGATTTAATTTATCTTCAGCATGTTGTGAACAATGTTCAAAGTGATTTAATAGAAATACAATAGAGCACACCGACGCAATCTGATATCGAGAGTATACGTAAGTCTTTACCAAATTAAAATGAAATCAAATTGAAATTAAGTGAACTACAAGAAATTATTAACACACTCCCAACTTCGCAAAAAGTGAACACAATAAAAAAGACAATAAGTAATATCCAAAACGTAATTGAAAGAACAGAGAAACTCCCTGAAGTGATAGAAAGTATTAATGTTCAATTACAAAACCTTGAAACTAGTATATCATTCCTTCCAATGTTAGAAGATCTTTCCGTTATACAAGAAGTGGTGACGACTATTCAGAATGAAGTTAAAGAAGCGATACAAGAACATTCAAAAATTATTTCTCTTCATGGTGTTAATGAAATAGCTAGTGGGTTAAAGGATATATTGACAGGTTTAGACGATACTACACTAACACATAACACTCTCATTGATGATATTCAGAAACAGATTAGTGATCTAGAAACAGAATATACTTCTGTGACTAATACTCTTAATAACTTTTCCAAAAAGTATGCCGACATTAACGAATTACGTAATGTAGAAGCTTCAGTAGCTCTAATGCTCACAGTGACCTAGGTGCAAGATCGTTATAAAAACTTTATGATTATCACCGACTTCAATTGTAATAACGATAAGATTAAGAATGATATTTTAGCAAAGCTCAAAGACCTAGAAGATACATTGAAAACTGATGTGTATAGGGCTATATATGCTAAATCTAGTGAATTGTTAACATCAATACATAATTTACGTAGCGTTCAGTTCTTTAAATTATATGCAATACCTAATAAGGAACGTGACTTTACGCGTGGTAATGTTAGTGGTAAGGTATATCTCTTTGATATGAAGACACCCTATTTCGAAATTCTTTTCGTTGGGAAGCTCAAAATTGTAGGTTTCCATTGGATTAAGACTAAGAATAAAGAGTTTCATATTGTTGATATACATTCAGCGAGCGGTGGACAAAAGTATGAGAATCTGTCATTAGGTATACATGGAGGTAATCGAGTGCCAGATGCCCTGTCAGAAGAAACTGTACTTCATGAGTGTGATGTTGTAGAAGGCGATGTGCTTATAGTTCGATCGGATAAATTTCCCTCTGCTGAGTTCCCCATTTCTATTAATATGATATTTATCGCGCAGTTGATTTCTATATCCTAAATTGTTAAAATGAATAGTAGATTACAAACTGTTGAAGAACTACACAAGCCTGCAAGACGAAATTATAAACCAATACCTGTTGTAACAAAGGGTATACATGATTTATGGTAAGAAGATTTAGTTGAAATGAACTGTGGGAACTTGAAAGGCTTAGCCAAATAAAATAGGGGCAATTATTATCTTCTAACCACTATTGAAACTTTCAGCAAGCATAGATGGGTTGTACCAATTAAAAATAAAACAGGAAAGGAAGTTACACGCGCGTTTGAGTCAATACTCAAAACATTTGGACAAGTACCAAAGTTCCTTTAAACTGATCGCGGTAGTGAGTTCTATGAGAAAGAGTTTATTAACTTAATGAAGCAACAAGGTATTAAACATTACTCTTCATACAGTGATAAGATGGTTATTTTTATGAACTCTTCAATCGAACTCTACGTAATTTGATGTGGAAGCAGTTCACACTGCAAAATAATTACAAATGGTACAATATATTACAAGCACTCATGAAGATGTACAATAATACAAAACATAGAAAAGTTCAAATGAAACCATTTTTTCATAGAAGAAAGGAAACGAAAGGAAATCAATATCAACAGTCTATAGCAAGAAGTATACACCTTCGTCGAAGGCGAAATATAGAGTAAGCTCGTATTAGTAAGTTAAAAAATAAATTTGAAACAGATTTCACTCGCAATTGGAGTACAGAAATATTTCAAATTGCTACAATTTTTAAGACTGATCCACCAGCATAGCACATAAAAGGTGAGCATTATGAAATTATTGTGGGTCGTTTCCATGAACAGGAACTAATGAAAACAAAATATTCACAAGTATATGTAACTAAAAAGATATAAGTCGAACTAAAAGCAAAACTTTTGTTAAGTGGTTAGGATTATCTTCAGAGTTTAATTCTTGTATCGATCTCAAAATTATAATATAGTTAGTTATAATATTATATAAATAATTTTAAAACCCTAAGAATATGGAGTGTTAAGAAACGTCTTTCGGTACGTAATGATTATGATAAGTTGAATGGTGAACTTCTTCCTAATAATATTCGTTTCTTAATAATATGTTCATCTGGAGCTGAGAAAACAAAAAGTATACATTGATAATTTCATTCTAGCTCCGACCTGGCTTTACTTTGGAGGGAAACACTTATATGTATTCTCTAAAAGCTTAGAACATACCAAGTATCAACAACAGCAACACATTTATAAATATATACATGATTCCATTATCAATTGGCTACATTCAAAACTTCTGTTATAAAGTTAGATGAATGTGAACAAAGCTCTATAATTATTTTTGATGACTAAATATTAGAGGACCAGAAAGAGGTGCGGAACTACTTCACGAAGGGTAGGTATAAAGGAACGGATTGATTTATTTATCACAAACATATAGTAAAGTCCCGAAGCAACTTATTAGAGATAATGCAAATTTCTTATGTATATTTCGTCAAGATAACACGAACTTGAAACATATTTATAATGCATTTGTTGTTGGTGACATGTCATTTAATAGATTTAAAGATTTATGTTGTGAAGCATGGAAGGAACCCTATGCCTTTATAACAGTCGATAAGACGAGAAAGTCGAACGATGGAAAGTACAGAAATAAAATTAATAATTTCTTTACAATCGAGTGACGTGTATGTTAATACTATTCGAATGTTATTACGTTTTAACGTTTAGCGATTAATTGATGTACGTATGCATGTTACGTATGCATGTGTGTTACGTATGTATGTTATGTCTTTTTATATCAAAGCGAATATAATATAGTCTTTTTATAATGTCAAAGCGAAAATCGAATAACATTGAATTACAAAATTTCTTGGCGAAAATCGAATTAAAAAATCTCTGCGAATTCAAAGAGAAAATCGAATAACACTGAATTACAAAATATATTGGCAAAACGCTTTAAGGTTCTTATGGAGATGATAGTTTGAAATTCTGTCAATGGTGGCGCCTTATTTCGTCACTCAAAGATCCTTCCCCCTCCCCAACAATCCTCCTCTCTTCTGAGGGAAATCGTCGAGGAAGGGTCATCTCGAAATATTTACTAGTTTATTACTGTCCTGTTCCTTCACAATGTTTACACCCTCTATAAATTTAGTTTGTTTCTTGTGAAGATAGAAAAGCTGAATGTCGATTTTGTTTTTGTTTTTTGAAGTCCTCAATCTCATCCTTTTCAGTTACATGTGATGGTCATTTTCAAGGGTTCTACAACATGTACGTATCTTTACAAAGACGGTAGCATACCACAAGCCCACAACCACCAATTGGCAATTTGTACATTTCAAATACCATAGCGAAATAGGTTTTGTTCGGAAGAAAACAAAAGATAAATAATGTGAGCCAGAATCAATCTTTTTGCTGAAGAAATACGTTGATTGAATGAACCTGGAAAATACAGGTTTTATTTGGGAAACAATACTGTTTACAGATGTATTCTTATTTTTTTTTCGTAGAACAAAATTTTTATTTCTTTTCTTTTCTTGGCTTGACCCTTTTGGCCACAGATATACAATTACAAAGAAGCCATAGCTTATACGTTGGTTCGCATTTGGAAAGTTGTGGGTTCTCACCCAGCGGAGCCCTTCCTGAAATTTCTCCTGGTTTCTCTGTCACTAAGTAAATGATGGGATGGAAATAAAATGTAAAGGTATCCTCTTTGCAATGGGCACGTAATGTGAGTGACACATGGGGTGTGTAGAGGTAGCGCTTAATTTATTCTAGACCTACGACACAAATTGGGGTGGTCAGTCCCACACTCGTCCGTCTTTACCTCCCAAGGTGCCCAGGAATACCAAGGACGCTCTGGTACTGATTGATAGGAGGCTGAGTGCATCTCAGAGCACCAGGCATGGGAGCACAGTAGAAAAGTCTCCAGCGTCCTGCCCGGGAATTGAACCATAACCACCTGATTCATAGTCTGAGGTACGGCAACTCCAAATGATGGTCCCTTGAAAAAAGCCATTTCATTTTCGTAAGAACAATACCAGGTTATAAATAGTAACAGCATACAAGGTGTGTAAATATGAAACCGGAATTTGTGCATGGACGGCGTTAGCTGTAACTGTGGTTACCGTAAAACTGCGTCCTTGGCGCCACTTGCTTGTTTTGACTGCTGATAACGATTTGCAACTCAGAACCAGACAAGTTTCATGTCATAGTGTAGTTTTTAATAGCATTGAACATGGCGCAATCTGTACCTACAAACTACGATGTGCGGATAGAATTGATTTTTTGTTACCATTTGAAGAAACTACTGCAGAATCGCATCGCATGCTTGTCGAAGCTTACGGTGATCATGCTCTTGGTAAGTCACAGTGCCATGCGTGGTTTACAAAATTTAAAGGTGTCGATTTTCACGTGAGAAACGAAGAACGTGGAAGACCACCGAAAAAGTTTGCAGACAGTGAATTGCAAGCTTTGTTGGATGAGGATGACGCTCATAAACAACAACAACTCGCGGATCAATTAAATGCGACACGAGAAGCAGTTTCCATACGTTTAAAAGCCATGGGCAAGATTTAGAAGGTGGGAAAATGGGTTCCACTTGCATTGACTGAACGACAGCAGGATTAACAGAAAAACCACTTGCGAAATTCTGCTCGCCAGGTACAAAAGGAAATCATTTCTCCATGAAATTGTGACTGTTGATGAAAAGTGGATCTATTTCGAGAATCCTAAGCGTAAAGTATCATGGGTAACTCCAGGAGAACGGGTGATATCAACTGCAAGACCAAATCGCTATGGACGGAAGACAATGCTTTGTGTTTGGTGGGATAAGAAGGGAGTGATCTATTATGAACTGCTGAAACCTGGCGAAACCGTTAATACCCAACGTTACCGACAACAAATGATTGATTCACATCAAACTTCACGTGAAAAACGACCAAAATATGACCAGAAACAACATAAAGTGATTGTGCTTCACGATAATGCACCCTCCCACACAGCAAAACCGGTCAAGGAAACGATTGCGACCTTTCGATTTTCACTTATTTGCATCCATGGGACACGCACTTGCTGACCAGCGCTTCACATTTTACGAAAATGTACGAAAATGGCTTGATGACTGGTTTGCAGCACAAGAGGCACAGTTTTTTTGGTCTGGCATCCACACATTGCCGGAACGATGGCAGAATTGTATCGCTAGCGATGGCCAATACTTTGAATAAAATAGTTCTTAGCACTGTCATCTAATCACTGTGTCTTTTCTGTACATAAATTCCAGTTTCATATTTACGTACCTGGTATAGGACGAGAAACAGAGCCTCCTTATCTTCATTTGGTGCCCCCAGCTCTCTTTGCTCTCTCCTACTAGTGATCCTGGATAGCTTCCAAGAGCCAATTGCATTAATCTACAAAAAAATCACAGTACATTTGACTTTTAACTACCAGACTTGACATATTCGTGGAATCGCTCTAATATGGGTTTAAAAATTTCAACTTTTAAAACCCCAGAACTATGTATACGCAATAGTGGTACCTTATCTAGAGTTTGTAATTAAGTCTATAGGTTTATTTATATTATAATGTGCAAAAGCAATATTTATAAAGTTAAACATAAAATAATTCGCAGATGTGAGTGCGTGACGTTGTTTTTGTTTTTATACGCTTATTATATATAATCTAGTATTTTATTAAATAAAAATAAAACTTAACAACCTTTTATGTGGTATATTATACAATTTTGTTGGGGCCATACTTTCAGAGAGTTTGGGGAAAATGCATGTCAGTGTCGGTTGCAGAATTGTCTGTGAGTGACGAAAAATTTAACATTAAATAATATATTGTACTATGCATATTGTTTACGTGTTATTTTACCGAGAACGTGATTTGCAAAACCCTGACAGCTGCTAATGTTATAATTAAATAGTTTTACCATGAACATTATGCTTTTCTCTGATATAATTCTGTATGTTTCTACCTACAATGTACAGCTAATAGCATAAATTTTTAGTCTGTAACTTTCTTTCGTATTTTTGCTTCAAAATTATCGTTTATAATTTGTGTTAATTCAACATCAGCCAACGATGGAGGTTTGTGGTTCAATCCCAGCAAGCTACCATTTTCACTGAAGTTTTCCCAGGGATTTTCCCCAGTGATACCAGGTAAATGTATTAATGGTATCTTCAACTTAGGCCCTTGTTGACACCTTCCCGCATCATATCTCCTCCTCTATCGCGGCCTGAGACTTAGATGCATAAAGGCCATAAATAAAATTCAATTCAAACGGATGTCTGTCTCGAATACAAATATGTTAACACCACACAGAATAATTGATTATTCAGTGTGTCCATCCGGGAAAAAGCTTTTCCAACAAGAATGAATTGCTGCTTCATGCTTCTATAGTTCTCCAGTCTTCTTGCTCTTAGTATATGGTCTCCAGCAGCCCTATAGCTTTTTCTGCTGGCTTTCATTATTTTTCTTAGCTTCTTCAGGTTCTCTGTCCAAAATGGATTCTTTTATGATTTTTATTTTTACTCTGCGTGTTGAAATTATTATGGCGTTTCTTGCAGCTATTTCTAAATTGTTTGTTTGCTCTGTTAGGTTACAGTTTTCTAGTATTTGTGGAAGTATCAGGGCATCAACGAATTTGTTCTTGTTTAGTTTATTTACGTTATAATTAAATTTAATGATTTCCTCTGGTTGTTCTTTATTATTTTGGTTTCTTTCATAATTAATAGCAAAGCGGACAGCGCCGTGGGCACTAGTGGTTGGATATGCGTCCACGGTCCAGTCATACAAATAATTACATATATTCCCCTTGTCATTGTTACCTCTATATTTGTTTCCACTCCGGCCATGCCCCTGAAGGTTGAAGGTTGTTCTTCTCTGTTGAGGACTGTTGAGTTATATTGTTCTATCAAGTCCTCAAATTTTTCTCCGTGTTGATCAGTCACAGGGCATTGCGAGAGTGGAGATTTATCATTAAAGTCTAGTAAAATAGTCACATCTCCATTATAATATCCATTGAGAATATCTTCTATTCTTTCTCCAAAGATGTCCCTTGGAAGGGAGAATTGTCAGTACATATTCCCTATTGTAATTTTGTGGCTTCCCTTCCTCAAATCCACACATAATGTCCATTTATCTACGTATTTTAGATGCACCAAGGCTTCTATGTCTTTTTTGAATACCACCACCGCTACCATAGGATTGGGATCCTCTGTCAGTATTGTAAAGGCATCCGTCGGCATTCCTATAAGTTTTCCCCTATACGTATAAGGCTCCTGCATACAAACTACGTCCACCTCTTCCTTTTCGCAATAATGTCTGATTTCGGAAGTTGCCAGTTTCAATCTGTCCAGATTGATTTGGACCACCTTAAGCATGGCTACGGTTGTCTAGTGTGGACGAAGCAGGAAGGGAACTTTTTGATCGGATTAAATACAATTCGTCCATATGCCATAAAAAACTCCCTGTAAACGTTATTCATCTGAAATGACTCCTTTCTCCTCTCAAATACTTTGTCAATTAATTTCAGCAAATCCTTCGGGTCGGTAGTGATTCCGTTTGCTCTAAGATTGATTTAATCAACTTCCTCGATATCGGGAAGGTAATTGATTTACCTTGTAGATGAGTATTTCTTACTACTATCCTGAGAACCACCGTCAACATCTGTGGTTCCTCCAGTTTTGATAAATTATAATTTAGGTGTAGATCCTCATAGAATTTGTTTGGGTTGAAGCTTAGGTTACTTCTATCTTCCTTCTCTACCAATTCTTTCTCTGGTCTCTCTTCCTTCATGGTTACCTGCGTCTCCGGCCCCATTCCTGGTCCCACCTCGGCTTCTTTCTCCAGGGTTATCCTCTGCTCTTCTTTTTTCCTGTAAAATCTTGGGACCCAGAATTTATATGTTTTTCTCTTTTTCCTAGGGGTTTGTTTTTCCTCTATTCCTTCTATTTCATCGGTGTTCATTTCCTTATCCTCTTCTTCACTCTCTACTCTTGACACATCCATAGTTTCCTTTTCTTTTAAATCCTTATATTCATTCTCATCATGTTTCTTTGGGTTGATGTTATCCATTATTTCTGATATGGTTCTAAAGAGAGTCTTATCTCTGATTATCATTTCCAGTCCAATATTCCTTATTTTATTTTCCCACTCTTTTATTTTTCTTAGAACCATGCATGGATCTTCGCTCGAAAGGCCCATTCCAATTGCCGGTATTGTAATTTTCTTTCTGATGTTTTCCGGTAGAGCCGCTAGCAGTTCCAAAGTCAGACTCAAGTCCTCCAAGAAATCATCCTTGGATGATTTGACATGCATAAATCCACAGCCATATCTATTCTTGGATAGATACATTTGAAGGTTTTGGTTATCACGAACTTCTATGATTTCATGATCCATCTCCTTCAATTCAAATCTGTCATGCGACAAGGCTATCATTTGCGCAAAACCCCTAGGGAAGGTCTGCAGTTCAGGATTTATGTAGTGTATGACAAATTGGTTACTTTCTTCAAAGTTAATATGCCCTGACTTTATTGAGAGGTAATTTTCTGTTGATTTTGTGTAGCTGTTTGTTAGCCAATTATTTATGAATTCTATTTTTTCTTTACTTCTGTTATACTCTAATAGTCTTTCCAGACTTTTCTTTTGTTTGTACGGGGAGGGTTTCTTTTTAGGTTTAGTGTCCTGGACTTCGGCTCTATCATGGTTATGGGCCATAGTTGAACTTATCTATGGTTCTTTGGAGGCTTAATTTATATTGAGATCAGTCTTCTTGTTTTCCCCCGCACTTTTTACCCCTTTGGTATCATGGTAGACATACCCTCTTTTCTTTTTCCCTACATTTCTTGTGTCCTTTTTCTCCGCATGTTCCACATCTGGGATCATTTTTGCAATAGTTTGCTATATGACCAAAGTCAAAACATTTCAGGCAAGTCGTGACAACGAGATAGTCTTTAACGTTTGTAACTTCGTATCGAATATATACATTGGGATTCTGCAACAAAATCTGGGTTACTTGTCTTGGTACCTCGAATACTAGATGGTATCGATCCTGATTTCTTGGTCCTGTTTTGAACCTAAGTTTAATGGGTTGCCTCTGTTCATCTGTAATACTCTGAAGGTTCCTCACCAGCAATTCCTCTATAACCTCTGCTTCCTTCATCTCAGTGGGAATACCATAATCAGAGGGTTTCTCTTCTCACTTCTGTTGGACATATCGAAGTTATTTTTCATGTTTGGATGGTTCAGTAGGTTTTCCTCATCCTGGGTCGATGCCATCTGCAAAATCAGCGCAGTCTTACTCTGGATCATCTGGAAGTTTATCTGATCATTTTTGTATTGTTCTGGTGATCCTCATCCTTGTGTCTTTTAGTGTTTCACCTTGCTTTGGTCTTATTAAGATAGTTGGTTTTGTTTCTCTTTTGTTTGTCTGTATAATTCTTGTTTTTTCCGGTATCCTGATGCCTTTCTTCAGCATCTCTGCAAAGCTGACTACTGGTACCGCTGATTCCCTTGCTGGTTCCTTTGCCTGCTTCAACCTTCCATTTTCGGCGTACAACGTTCGTATTTTTTCTTCCTTTTTCTGCAATTTCTCTTCTGTCTCTTGTCTTCTAGATTCTGTCTGGCTGATGGTCATTTCTAGTTCGTTGACTCTGAAGCTACTTGTCATTGCTTCCTTGTTTTAATTCGTTAATAGTTCTTTCCAATTTACCGATATCTTGATCCCGTTCATCTACTTTCCTTTGCTATTGCCCCAGCTTAATTTCGCATTCCCTAGTCTTCCGTTTTCTCTTTCTAGTTTTTCTTGGTTCTTTTTCAATTCCATTATTCTTCCTTCTGCGTATGCAAAACGTGCTTTTAGTTCTTCTACGTCTTTCTCGTGTTTATATCTATTACTCGCCTCCTCTTCTTCTAGTTTTCTATGTCTCTTCTTATTAGGTTCCTCATCTTGGTTCATTGGTGTTCCTGGTCCTCCAGATGTTACATCCATACTCTCCTGGTCAACGACCCCTCTTCTCACACTTCTCAAAGGCGTTGTTTTAGTTGTGCCTTCTTTGTTTGCTTTTTCCCATTCTGCGTGTACTTCCTCCGGTATCTTTTGTTTCAATTTCTTTTCTTCCTTATTAGACCTTGGTTTATTTACATTTATTTATTTCTTCTTTACTTTCTCGATCCATTTTAACCGAAATGGATTGTTAGGATCTGGATCGTCGGTCCTTCACTGTTACTCAAGTTTGGCAAGTCCGGTCTTGGTGATATCCGTATAGTCAAAGCTCTTTAACATCTTCGCGCTCTCGTATTCATACTCGCACGACACATGCACAGGCAACACCATATGGAGTACTGCAACGGTCACCCGTCCAAGCACTGACGAGACCCAGAGCTGTTTGACTTGGTGATCTTACGGGAACCGGTAGACCAGTTCGGCTAGGGCGTTGCCATTTATATATATATATATATCCCCCAGGTTCGATTCCCGTCGCTGCCAGGGATTTTTCCAAAGTGTGTGGGGCTGGAACGGTGCCCACCCAGCATCGTGGTTCAATTGGGGAGCTGCTATGAATATAAGGCAGTGGCGATCATAGTGAGAGCTTAGGCTTTTCTCTCCTAACCCGTTTGGTCAACGTAGAAGCAGTAGATCAATCTCCTCCCTGCGGGGAGAGGCCTCATCCAGTAGTGGATTGAATATGGCTGTGATATTTTATTATATATATAGCATACAGCATAGCATATAGGCTCCAACAAAAGATCTTTGGTAAACTTTATATTTATATGGGCCAGTCTAGTAACTTGGTACTTCGACCCATCACGATTCGCCCTTTTGCAGCTAACATCCACACCCATGGTCATGCTGGGGCCTACCGCCGTAGACCGCACGGCTCATATTGAAGGAAAGAATATTATACCATATGTTACCTACAAACCATAACCTAAGCAAAGCTGTATAACTAACCATAATCTCCTGATATTGCTGCTGGCTTATATAATCATATAACTCTACAAGAAGGTTATTAGATGTACATTTATTTATACCTTCAATTGTTGACACATACAGGCGATTTGTTCCTCTGTCCATGCACATTCATGATGGAAAATACCCTTTCCACGTTAGCATAAGGCTCACAAACACTAAGGATGAATTCACAGTCACAAGAGCAAAAAATCGAACAAACAGGCGTCTCAAAAGCATTTTTCGGGACAATTAATTCTTTAATTGAAAACCTGGGTGTCTGATAACTCTAATATAGGTATAAGAAACAGGTAACCTTGCCAGTTCCGTTAATCAGTTTTTTCGGTATATCCATCTGGGGAAAAAAGCTTTCTAATTGAAAGAGAATACATTTTAGGTTGTCTTCTCAGTTGTCCGATTCCGAATTGTCCGACTACCTGAATTCCTTCCCAATTGGACGATCATGGCCTCCGGCGGAATGTGACACGTGTGGTCCTCTGAAAGATCCTCCCAATTGTCCGATTGCCTCCCCTCTCTCTCCGGTCACAACTCCATGAATCAATATTCTACTTTCTTCTAGTTGAGTGTTACTATTCGTATAATAATATCATTGTAAAACAGTGATAATGACAGTATTCACAAGATTGTAGCAGCAGAACATCAATATATTCCTATAATACATGTTATACTATAATAGCAATTAGAGTGTATAATAGCAAATATTTGGTTTGTTTTTGGTCGTGCGCATTCAGAAAGATATAACGTTTTTTTCTGAACGAGCTAACTACCGAAATTTCCAAAGGATTGAAAACAAACTTAGCATAAACATTGGCTGTATAAATATTTTGGATGAGTTCTTTAGCCCGAATGAAAAAAAAATTACGGTGTGCTCGAACTTCTCAAAAATTCTTATTTTAAAAACCGATTGGGGAAAAATTTGGCCTAAAAATGGGTATTTACAATATCTTATATTTAAGTGTGAATTGTGAAAATCAGAACGTTTTTAAAATTCGTGATTTCCACAATTATTAACCGATCGGAACCAAATTTGGCTCAAAAATGAGCTACAATATCTTAGTTGAATGTGAAAAGCAGAACGATCCATCAAGAAATTCAAAATGGCGACCGATCGAGTTTTTCAAATAATCACATTTTGTGCAATTATGAACCGATCGGAACCAAACATGGTACAAAAATGTGCAAGAAAGCTGGAAAGGCCTTGGTTGTGGTCTAGCATCCTTGGTTCATATCCCAATTCCAAAAAGCTAGGGATCTCTGTATTTAACAGAGAGTGGCGCATAAAGTTTGGCGTCCTAATTGATACCTTCACTTCCCAATTCCCCATTAATATATTTAAGGTCAGGCGTTTATCTTAGTATAGAAAAGCCTTTTGTCAGTATTTCGGAGAATAGTCAGTATCCCGCTGCTAATAGTTGACTATCCACTACTAGCAGATTGAATTTTAGAAAGGTCCTATTAATAGATAAGAGAGTTAGGGTTCAACAGAGAATATAATCTTCAAATATGAAGTTTGTGACAAACACTAAAACGCCTACAAAGGTTTTTGTATTATATTGGAGACAAAAGAAAGTTGCTATATATATATATATTACAGTGAATTCATAACACTCGTTATCACTTTTTGTAATAAAACTAGTTTATCATTTAGAAATCGTAGTTTTATTTCCATACACAAAAAATATTGATAAGGTTGAGCCTCTAAACCCATGAAGAAATACAGTACTTAGATATAATTGGAGATATTTGAAGATAATAAAATTATACACCAAATTTCAATACATAACACCAGTTTCTTTTTCATTTCAATAAAGAAAAATGTTTCTTCAGGGATTCTTGACAGTGCGACTATCGCCCGACTGAATAAGATCACAGTGATTCGTGACAGGGTGACTATCGCCC
Source organism: Lepisma saccharinum (assembly GCA_022664845.1). Taxonomy (NCBI): domain Eukaryota; kingdom Metazoa; phylum Arthropoda; class Insecta; order Zygentoma; family Lepismatidae; genus Lepisma; species Lepisma saccharinum. Next base: position 10,163 of record JAGDQP010022972.1, on the reverse strand, counting down.
GACCACAAACCCAATTTAGAACCTTTATTTCACTCATTTGGGGGAACGAGGGCATGCAGTATATCATTCGGAAAATTTCAACAGGAGGGAAGGCGTTTGTCTTACCTCTTATTTTTTCGGAGTATTTTCTCTGAATTCAGGAAAAAATCCCCCGAAAATACAAGAGGTAGGACCTTAGTTATTTTAACATAATAATTTCCCACTATGTTTAGAAGTTATAAACAAAAACATTATCAACTTCAGAATTAACGTCTAGTTAAAATTTCGACTAAATCATAATTTGTGACACAAACTCAGTAACAGTGTTTGGATCGTAAGAAACACAACAGATGTGTTGTAATTGGTCGGAATTACCTCGTTAAAAAAATAACTTGCTTTCCAAAGAATAGAGGTGTGTTCTTTTGATTGATTAGAGATACCTCATTAAAAAATAACTTTCTATGTAAACAATACAGAGACTTCTTGTAATTGGTTGGAGCTAACTAATTAAAAAAAGAATTCCTTGCAAAGTGAAGATGTTCAGCGCCACCTTATTAACTTTCAGTTGCCAGGATTAGAAGTTTAAAATATTGTTATTGTTTCCGAAAATTATGCAGTGTTTTACATGGGGTACAGACAGTTTACCACCGGACAATTTGCCACCAAAATTCGACAAAGCGGACAATTTGCGAGCACTTTTCCCAAAGGAGGATAATTTTCCACCACTATAATAAAGTACATTAAACTGTCAAAATTATTAATTGAGTCCATGCTCTCTCCGAATGTTTTTGAATAAGGACTTGTTTTGCCTACACAAAGCATGAATACATATTTTTCTGTAATGCATTTGTAATTGTTTATCAAACTCAATGATCAGAAATATAAATTGTTTTAAATAATTCATTTCTGGTTGAGATAGGCCTACTTGTCTGTTCAGAAATTAAGACATCCAAAAACTGTAATATTTTTTTTTTACTTTCATCAGTTTTTTAAAAAAAATCAAACAGTGACGGACTTACTGAAAGTAATGGAAGTTATTCCCATAAACAGACTCAATTTAAAGTAATGGAAGTTATTCCCAATAACAAACTCACTTGAGAATATTTATTTCCCTCACTTGGGTTAATGAAGGGATGCTGCTTATCTTCCGGAATGTTGTGGAGTGGTAATTTTGGCACCAAAAATGGAAGCAAATGAAAATTTTGGCACAATTGAAATTGAAGGACAGACATAAATAAAAATATAGTTTGAATGTAACAGTAATTTAAGTTCGTATGTAATAATCTAAAAACTGTTCTTGGCTAAAAATCAAACTTGTGGCTAATTTACAACAAGAAAAACAAAGTAAAATATAATATTGACAGCTTCATCAGCGTAAATGTCATTTGGAGTTTTAATAAACAAATTGTTTTCTTACTTTGTGAGAAGTTAGCTGCACAGAGGTACTAAATAATGACGTCTCTTTACTGTTTACGAAGAAAGTTAATTTTTAATGAGGTACTTCCGACCAATCAGGTACCTACAATTTTCCTTTTCTTTCATTGGCGTATATACCTACATATCGTTTGTTCCGTTTATTACTGGAAAGAAACATGATTTTATCTTTATTCTTACTCTATTTCGTACTAAACATTAGACTTGTCATCATAAAGGTAGTTGGGGGAGGAGAGGAAATCGGACGATTGGGAAAATCTTGGAGAAGACCACACGTGCCACATTCCGCCGGAGGCCTTGATCGGCCAATTGGGAAGGAATTCAGGTAGTCGGACAATTGGGAATCGGACAACTGGGCATAAATCCATTTTAGTAGATCAACAACGTATCTCTTGACTAATGTACATGAGTTCGAATTTATTAATGGTCTTTACGTATCTCAATGCCGGGATATGGTAAAAGAAAGGATGTTGGAAGGTAATCGGCCAATACTTAGTAGGTACAATCGCGGCATTTGTCTGGTGTGACTGCAATAAAACCATGGAATACCTAAGTCAGGGTGGACAGCTCGTTGTATCGTTCCTACGACCTTCTGATTGCTAAGCCAACGCTGTAGCAACTAAGGAGTTTTGAGTAAACTCAGTTTTGAAATGAGTAGAGCTCAACTATTCGAAAAAACTGAGCTAAAATAACGCTCAAATCCAAATATTAAAAATGAGCTTGTTCAAACTCACGCTCGATTTCATATAAGCTTACGCCCAATTCACTCTCACTTTTATTATTTGCAAAGATCGAATGATCAGAGTTCAATTGGTAGTGTTGGCTTCGTGTTTGGAAAGTTCTGGATTTGAATCCAGAAACTTTCGCAAGATTTTCTAAGCTATATTAGGCTAGTCAGCATAGTGCCTTCAAACTAAACTAGGGGCAACTTCTTTCCCAAATCCTTCTCCCCTCCTTTATGCCGATCTAAAGTTATTAAGTCATTGATTGCGCCAGGATTGTCAGTTTGAAGGAGTGTATATTGAAAATTAGGAGGGTGTAAGTGGAGTTTTGCACGGTATCTATTGCTTTTTGACCGTAAAAAATTCAAAGTTGTGGGTGTCTTCGAGGAATTGGGAGGTCTGGCGGAATCACTGCAGTAAGTGCAATACAATTCAACGATTATCCCGAAATCTCAAACTTGCAGTTTTTAATTAGAATTTATTTATGCCCTTTTGGTATCCTTGGCTCAGGCCGGAATAGGGTAAACAGAAGATGAGGAAGGTATCGGGCCGGGAACCATCGTGGCATGCGCCTAGTAAAGCTGAGGGAAATCCTGGAAAACATCAGACTGTAACAGGATCACCAATGTGTGTAGAAGTCCAAAAAGGTTGAAGTAGGCCGGTTGTGTTCTAGTATTTCCAAGGAAGGAAAAAAAGATTTCGAGGATTTCAGTCAGATGAATTTTATGGTTTTCCCTATCTCTATGAAAAAAAAAATGACACGGACAGTCCAGTCGCCCTTTCCCCGACGATGATTCTGTTTATCCCCTCTCCCTTGTCTTTGTCCCTTATCGCATTACCTACTGTTGAGAACGGCTGAGCGCTCGTGGTTTTCTAACAGAGAAACTATAACGGAAAGCCTCTATGAAGAGAAACTCCAGTTCTTTTGGTTTACTTCTGTCATGAGACAACCAATCAACCCCGAAACAAGTGTTTCGTAGTTCTTTGATGAAAACTACGTCTTCCATTGATGTTTGTAATTTGTACCTAGTCTAAATCTTTTTACAACAATGGAACTCTCTCTCAAACACGTATATTTGGAAGTATCAACATTTCATCTGTACGTTCCTTAGTTATCAACACATTGTTAGTAAGTTAAAATTTTCGTTGTTCTGTGTTCAAAATTACGCTTTCCACTGTTGTCTTAATCATGTTTCTTTGGCTAAGAATAAAGGTCTCTCAACAATGAATTTTTAGGAGTATGAACATTTCGCCGTAGACTACCATTTCAGCTAATGGTAGAGTCCTCAATTGCTGAACATTTGTAGTTCTACTTTCCGTTGATGTTCAAAATTTGTCTTTTTGCCAACAATGGAGACCTCGCAACTATATACAATTGAGAAAAAAAAAATCGCCTATATGTTGCCCTAGCTATTCGTGGAGTGATTCTAAGTTTGAAGTTGTCTATATATTTGTTCAACAATAGAACTCTCTCAACAATGTATATTTGGAAGCATCAACATTTCATCTGTACTTTCCTTAGTTATTAACAGAGTATTAGTAAGTTAAAATTTTCGTTGTTCTGCGTCCAAAATTACGCTTTCTACTGTTGTCTGAATCTTCTATCTTTGGCTAACAATAGAGGTCTCTCAACAATGCATTTCTGGGAGTATGAAAATTTCGCCCGTACCTACCCCCAGCTAATGGTGGAGTTCTCAGTGGCTGAACATTTGTAGTTCCAGGTTCAAAATTACGCTTTCCGTTGATGTTCCAAATTTGTCTTTTTGACAACAATGGAGGCCTCGCAACAATGTGCATTGGAGGAAAAACGATAGTTGCCGTAGGTATTGGTGGAGTGATTGTAAGTTCGAAGTTTCGTAGTTCTTTGATGAAAACTACGCCTTCCATTGATGTTTGTAATTTGTACATAGTCTAAATCTTTTTACAATAATGGAACTCTCTCACCAATGTATATTTGGAATTATCAACATTTCGTCTGTACCTTGCTTAGTGATTAACAGAGTGTTAGTAAGTTAAAATTTTCATTGTTCTGAGTTCAAAATTACGCTTTCCACTGTTGTCTTAATCTTGTTTCTTTGGCGAGGGATAAAGAAAGGTCCTTCAAGAATGCATTATTGGGAGTATGAACATTTCGCCGTAGACTACCATTTTCAGCTAATGGTGGAGTTCTCAGTTGCTGAACATTTGTAGTTCTACTTTCCGTTGATGTTCAAAATTTGTCTTTTTGACAACAATGCAGGCCTCGCAAAAATATTCAATTGAGAAAATAAAAAAATCGCCTATATGTTGGCCTAGCTATTCATGGAGTGATTCTAAGTTCGAAGTTGTCTATATATTTGTTCAACTATAGAACTCTCTCAACAATGTATATTTGGAAGCATCAACATTTCATCTGTAGTTTCCTTAGTTATTAACAGAGTATTAGTAAGTTAAAATTTTTGTTGTTCTGCGTCCAAAATTACGCTTTCTACTGTTGTCTGAATCTTCTATCTTTGGCTAACAATAGAGGTCTCTCAACAATGCATTTCTGGGAGTATGAAAATTTCGCCCGTACCTACCCCCAGCTAATGGTGGAGTTCTCAGTGACTGAACATTTGTAGTTCCACGTTCAAAATTACGCTTTCCGTTGATGTTCGAAATTTGTCTTTTGGCCAACAATGGAGGCCTCGCAACAATGTACAATTGAGAAAATATAAAAATCGCCTGTATGCTTCCCTAGCTATTGGTAAAGTGATTCTGAGTTCGTAGTTTGGTGGTTCTTTGATGAAAACTACGTCTTCCATTGATGTTTGTAATTTGTACATGGTCTATATCTTTTTACAACAATGGATCTCTCTCAACAATGTATATTTGGAAGTTTCAACATTTCGTCTGTATTTGCCTTAGTTATTAACAGTGTTAATAAGTTAAAACTTTCGTTGTTGTGCGCTCAAAATTACACTTTCCAATGTTGTCTTAATCTTCTATCTTTGGCTAACAATAGAGGTCTCTCAACAATGCATTTTTGGAAGTATGAAAATTACGGAGTACCTTTACCCAGCTAATGATGGAGTTCTCAAATGCTGAACATTTGTAGTTCTACGCTCAAAATTACTCTTTCCATTGGTATTCGAAATTTGCCTTTTTGCCAACAATGTACAATATAGAAAATAAACAAAAATCGCCCTATGTTACCCTAGGTATTGGGTGAGTGATTCTTAGTTCGAGGTTTCGTAGTTTTTTGATGAAAACTACGTCTTTTATTGATGTTTATAATTTGTACATAGTCTATATATTTTTTCAACAATGGAACTCTCCCAACAATGTATATTTGGAAGTATCAACAGTTCGTCTGTCCTTTCCTTAGTTATTGACAGTGTTAGGAAGTTAAAATTTTCGTTGTTCTGCGTCCAATATTACGCTTTCTACTGTTGTCTTAATCTTCTATCTTTGGCTAACAATAGAGGTCTCTCAACAATGAATTTTTGGGAGTATGAAAATTTCGGCGTACCTTTTCCCAGCTAATGGTGAAGTTCTCAGTTGTTGAACATTTGTAGTTCCACGTTCAAAATTACGCTTTCCGTTGATGTTCGAAAGTTGTCTTTTTGCGAACAATGGAGGCCTCGCAACAATGTACAATAGAGAAAATAAACAAAAATCTCCCTATGTTGCACTAGGTATTGGGGAGTGATTCTAAGTTCGAGGTTTCGTAGTTCTTTGATGAAACCTACGTCTTCTATTGAAGTTTGCAATTTCTACATAGTCTAGGACTATATCCTATTACAACAATGAACTCTCTCAACAATGTATATTTGGAAGTATCAACAATTCGTCTGTACTTCCCTTAGTTATTAACAGTGTTAGTAAGTAAAAATTTTCGTTGTTCTGCGTCCAAAATTATGGTTTCTGCTGTTGTCTTAATCTTCTATCTTTGGCTAACAGTAGAGGTCTCTCAACAATGCATTTTTGGGAGTATGAAAATTTCGCCCGTGCCTTTCTCCAGTTAGTGGTGTAGTTCTCAAATGCTGAAAATTTTGTAGTTCTACGTTCAAAATTACGCTTTTCGTTGATGTTCGAAATTTCTTTTTGCCACCAATGTAGGCCTCGCAGCAATGTGCAATTGAGAAAATAAAAGAATCGCTCGTATGTTGCTCTAGGTATTGGTGGAGTGATTCTAAGTTCGAAGTTTCGTAGTTCTTAGATGTAAACTGCGTTTACTATTGATGTTTGAAATTTGTATATAGTAGATATGTGAGATTGCATTGCCATATAGCGTTAGATATTCACACTATTTTCAAGGAAAAAAGGAACCTTAAAGAATGGAAAGAAAGTCACCGTAGGTATTACGAAAACCAAAAACGGCAAGACAAGCCATTGATCGAGGAGATTGAGAGCTTAGGAAAAAAAATTAAAGGAGCAAGCGATGACAGTAGAAATCTAATTACTGAACTTTTATCTGTAGCACAACAAAATATAAATATCTACCAGCACCATCAGAAACCTCATTTGAGAAACGATTATTTGCTTCGCCTAAGGCGTTGCCTGAGACTAAAGAAAAGAAAGATGATTGTGATGATGACAAAATAAATTCAATTAGGTCCATTAGCGAGTCGATATTTGAGTACGAGTAGATCTGATAAAGATGAAGTGTTTGGTTTACATTGTATTCATATAGATGGTGTAGTGTAGTGGAAGATTGGAAGTCATAATTTTTACTTTGATAATGATGATTTAATTATATATAGTGAGAGTAAGATCGCCCGTGATCCATCGTTTCCGATCTATGAAAACATTAAAGGAACAGAAGGCTTATGGGAGTTAATAACTCGTAAGCAACCGGTAGGCTACAACGATGAAAACTATTAAACTTATAAGAAGATTTTAAAAATTACGAATGCTTTATATCAAAATCATGATGAATCGCAGAATAGAGTGAAATCAACCTCCAGTGATAAGTATAAGACATAATTTGTACCTATTTGACTTGAACTTAAAACTAAATGTGAGGGTTTTGAAAGGAGGGACGAAAGGAAAGGGGATTAAGCGATATACAAGCATGCAGCAACAGTTTGTTTGGATGGGTGATGTTAGAAAGTTAGCAGATAGATTATTAGTTATAGCAGGTGAAGAAGCAGCAGGGAACAAGAACGCTTATAATGAGAAAGTGGCCGTAATGGATATAATTTCGTCCAGTTTATCAAATTTCATTGTTTGGAATCCCAAGGGCTTAGGGTATTTCATAAAGATTATTCATATACTTCCACCATCATTCTGGCAATCTATTGAAGGTAAGGGCTTAGTGAATATTATTAATAAATTGCCGTTCGAACTACACCTCCCCGGCTATGAATTTTGTGGTCCTGGCACACGTTTAGATGAACGATTAGCGAGAGGTGATCGAGGTATAAATAGATTAGATCAAGCATGTCGAGAGCATGATATTGCTTATAAGAACTTTAAAGACATATCAGTAGGCATATTGCAGATCTAGATTGAGGGTTAAAACTTTTGATAGAGTTGTTAAGAAAGATACTGGTTTAGTTGAAAAGTTAGCTTCATTGGATGTAGCAATGTCGATGAATATAAAGCGAAAGATGGGATGGGGGTTATAATACTTGCTTTGGGCGGTTAATAATGACTTAAACACACTAAGGAGACGCATTCTTCTTTTTCATATATAATAAAAAGTTTTTCATATATAATATAGTTTTGTTTATGATGAAGGCCAAAGGTGTAGCATTTTATATCCCATCCCATGAATTAAAATCGTTAAACATTCATGACATTTTGAATAAAATACAACTTGCAAAGAAGTAAGTATACTTGAAGAAGAGTCAACATATGGTTCTGACATTAAGTCTAGCGCAGTTAAAGAAATTTCATAATCAACAAAGATTGATGGTTTCATATTTACAATTGGTGAATATTTACATTTCTATTATGAACAATTCATATTCATATTTAAACGTGGTTTAGCGATTGGAAGCGCCCTAGACCCCCAAAAGGTATTAGAAACCATTATTTTTTATGTATTTATAATCCCCTGCCCATCTTCCCCTTTCCAACAGTCGTATTGTTGTTCCTTTACGGCATTGCTTTCTATGGAATTTGTTCATTTTCGATCATAAACTGGATTTTTTTAAAAAAACATTCAATTTGCGAACATTTTCATGGTGAAATTTGTGTTCTACACGTAAAAGTACCTACGAAAATGCATCTGATTACTCATTTAGTTAATATAAAGTTTCACCTTCAAGGTTGATTTTACTGCTTAAAAGTCGCTCAAATTACACAACTCAACTTATTCGGGACACAAATATATGACAGAGTGCGAGTCTATGCGTGTCATTTTCGCTATCTATATGATTCAAATAAGGTCCGAAGTCAAAACTCATTGAACAGCAAAAATAGTTCCCTTGTAAGTTTTAGTTCAACACAATATCCGTGTATGTTTGGTCTTCCTTTGGAACTTACCTGGAACACGGAAAATGGTAAATACTTGGAACAGTGACTAGAAGATGACAGAGACCACAATTCTATTGATTGTTACAAGGTAAGAAATTTAATGTCTAAATTATTTTGGACATCATTTTCGATAACCCATGATTCCATTCTGTCAAAGCTTACGAAACATAGTTGTGTGCCTAAAACAGCAAGTAAACTAAAAGTAAAATAATAAAATGTTAGTGATGTTGTTCAAATTAAAGCGAAATTGAACTTCGGTAGTTCTATTCTGTTCCCTTACATGAAAATAAACAATACGTTAAAACATATTTCCGTTACTATTGAACCATTAAGGCAGGCAATGATACGCATAGCTTTTACTATTCCCAATATCCGGTGTAAAATGACGTATGAAACGTATATTTTTAAAAAAAAAGCAAGACTTGCAAGACTCTTGCATGCAAGACCAAGACCAAGACCAGAGATACCGATGCAAGACCAAGACCAAGACTGGGTGTGCAAGACCAAGACCAAGACCAAGACCGCTACGGTCTTGGTCTTGCTTTTGCTCATCACTACTGTAGTACACTTGTGTTGGCAATGAATGGCCCAACATTCATATTTTCTGCAATTTAATTTACGGCACTATTGAAGGCCAAATATGGTTCATAGAAATAACGGTGAAACATTGACACTAACTGGCGCAAACGATTGCAATCATAAAGCTTAAACTCGCTTTGCTTCGTTGAAGGCACTGCCCTCAGATATCCAGCGGTGGCTGCGCCCCCGAAACTAGAGTCTCTGGGTAACGTGGTTCGGGCTGTTCATTCTTTAAATATATGTATGGCAGCCATACTGGATTCAAGATAGCGGCATTTCCATTATCTTAGATATTACCCTTAACCTTCTCCTCTCGTATCTCTATCAAATTCGGAAGTTCGCGCAAAATATATTAAAAAAAACAGTGAATACTTAAAAGGATTTCATTTATCAATATCGCTTCCGGAAGAAACGGAAATGCATGAAAACATTCACCTATATGTATCGGAGTCGAAATATGTTAGTTTGGTAGAAATTTGTGGAATGAACACAAACGATATAGGAATAAGTCTGTTTTTTCAAGATGGCGACCGAAGGTACCTAAAATACATGCAAACCATTGAGGTACACCGCATTGAGTTTAAATATGTTGTTTTGGTTAAAATATTCTCATAAACGCCTAGGATATAGGAAAAAGTCCATTGTTTTCAAGATCGTGGATGGTGGTACCGAAAATGCATGGAAAACTTTCAAGAACATGAATCTGAGTCGAAATATATTGGTTTGATAGAAATTGTGCAATAAACGCATATAGAAAAAAGTTATTTTTTTCAAGATGGTGGCCGAAAGTACCGAAAATACATTAAAACCGTTGAGGCACATCGCTTTGAGTCGAAATATGTTAGTTTTGTTGATGTTCCAATAAACGCCGAAGATATAAGGGAAAGACCATTTTTTCCAAGATGGCGGCCTCTGGTACCAAAATACATGAATACAGTCTATTTAAATTAGTCTGACAAGGGAACATTCCCACCCCTCATATCGAAACCACCCCTGAAAGTTTGC
>JAGDQP010022971.1:13643-29005 GCA_022664845.1 Lepisma saccharinum | reverse complement strand
CAAGACGTTAGGAGTCTCAGCACTGGTATATACCACACACCAACAATATCAGTTCCGACGATTCGCATTCACAAGTTCCCCAATTCGTTGCACATTTTCGGGGGTGATGCTCGTTTAAGGTCTTGGAGATCGCTTGTCGTCTTCACGGAACGTTCTTCAGATACTGAAGCGCCTGTGCCACTCTTAACCTTGCGTACGACTCTTTGTCGTAAGCGTGGCCAATCATATTGAATGCCTCTGTTGCCGATTTGACCAATTTAATGCAAATTTTTAAATTGTTCTATCTTTATGTCCGTGACATAATCGCAGACTGTCACACACGTGACTACAAAAATACCACTATAATAACTCACGATGTTAACACCGCGATATCACTTGGCACACTGCTTTATCTAGATTGCATCTTACTTTCGCTGCGAGCTCAACCCTGTACTGCCAGCCTTTGGCTCGTTACGGAGGTAGTCCGACATTTTTTTATACAGCCTTGCTTATGGATTCGTGTTCCTGGATTGTATTGTAATTCTTCCTATGAAATAGAATTTGATCAGAGAATCTTTGGAAGTTGTAATATGCCACCCCTGCCTAATTTCAAGTATTACCAATAGATACTTCACTTATGAGACGAAGAACAAACACACAACAATAACAACAGTAGCTACAAGGACATATTTTTACTATGCACTATAAGCACATAATATTTACATTTTACGTTTTGATCCAAAATTAGAACTTTAAAGATAAACAAATTACAAGTGATATCCAACATAGTACAATTATTGTTTCACAAGCACTGTTTGGTATTTTGCTCTCAAAATTTTTCTATCATGTATATTTCTAGAATTCTTCTTTGAAAGTCACCAACATCTCAATATTTAAAGCTATGGTCCTAATTTCAAATGTTTACGTAGTATCTTTTTCAGATGTTGAGGTTTCACTGTTTGGGAGCCTCACTCTCCTTTTACTGATACTACTGATATGTCTTCTTCTACGTAACAATCTTCCCTGGTTATAATCAGCGTTATATTCATCTATATGTTCTTCACAACACTCTTCATCCAGTCTGCCAAGAGTGTTCATGTTCTGTTTTGTCATGAAATCTACTTCTTCGCTTAAATCGTCTTGCATTGTCAGCGGTTGATACCGATTTCTTCTACTCCAAGACAATAAGTCGACAACAGTCTTCTCCCTTTTGTTTCTTATAAAATGAGTAGAACTATCTTCTTCCATAACATTCAATACTCCATCTTCGTTAAACTCGTGTTCAGATTCAGTATTTTGTGGACTATCATTTGATAAGACGCACGCTTGTGATAAACAAGAAGCCCTATCTCCGATATATCGGGGTAATGGTGAACCACTACTGAGAGATGCGCACGTTACTTCATCTGCAGCTCTTCCTGAGTTACTATTTGTTGAATTTCCATTAAAAAGTTCATTGTCATCTATCAGTATTCGTGATTCATCCAGGTCGTATTGAGCTGAATCGCTGTACCAAGGTTGTGAGTTCATCATTAACTGGCACAAATCTTGACTACTTGAGTCTTTTTCTAAAGATTGAGATCGCTCTGATTTCATTGTTTGCTGTATCTTTGGTGGCTGTAAGTGGTCTGTATTAGCCTCACTCCAACTTTCACTTTCACTTGTGTGTTTATACCTACTTGTGTCCCTTATACTTTTGTTGATTAGGGCGTATTGTTTGCGGATAGACAGATTGTATAAACTTTCTAGTACAACGTCATTAGATTGGGAGCCAACAATTGTTCTCTGTTTGGAAGTATAGTTCACTGCTTTCTCACAAGAATTGAGTATTCGGTTGAAAAGTGGCGAACTCATCGATAAGTTCGTATTTGGACAATTATGGAAGTCAACACTTTCCTTGTTTCTGTCACATGGCCTTCCTTCTAAAATACATTCACAATCCTCACCTGATCCACACGGTACTATAATTCTGGCATTCCTTTTGTATTGTTTCAACACCTTTGCGTCTGCAAAGTCACTGTTCTTATCCCAATTGTTAGTGGTCAAGACATCCTTTCCTGAAGTCTGATGCTCCTCAATTAACTCATTACGAAAGTGACTGGTTATGTTTTTAATACTTTCTGGCTTCATCTCTTGGGGTTCATTTTCCGTTTGAGTTCTATCTGGGAAGACTGATTCGACTTCACTCTGGGATTCAAGTTCAGATGATAAAGTACTATAAATTGTTTCTTCCGTTCGTTTACCAAAATTTTTTCGTAAAAATGTATTGTTTTTTCTCAATATTTTCTCCCTCACTGGTACTGATTCTACTAAGCTGCCTGTCTCTGTGTAGACTGTACTATCTTGCTCCTCGCTCACAGGAGATTGCATCTCAACTCCAGATTCAGTTTTTCCCTCTTCAATTGTTAACGTCTTGTATCTAATAAGTGTAGATTTTTGCTTGTTACTATTATATTTTGGTAATTGTTTCAGATTCTCTAACATAACATCAATAATATTCTTCAGATGTCCATCATCTTGTTCTTTTCGTACAGTGACTCTTCCTTTTACATCATTTGCTATGTCGCTATTTAATCTTGATTGCTTCCTAGTTTGTGCACTGGTTTTCCGTCTTACACTGTCTGCCCTTTTGCACTTTCTAGACAATGTAGTATCGACTTTATAACTACCTGGGTAACCAACTAAGGACGTTCTTTGAATGTAAGGTTCGCTGCCTTGAATAGGTGAGTTCTTTGGATTCTTTAAGAATAGAACACCATCAGAAACAATAGATGCACGTTCTGAGCTGAATCCCTTAATATTATATCCGCTTGTGTTTTCTATTGGCCTTGAAACTCCTTGCATGTTTTCTTTCACTCTGTGCTGCATAAAATGTGCACGGCGTGACCTTTTACCTCTTAAAGTGCTTTTTCCGGATTCCGTCACGACTTTGTGTTGTACCACAGAAGCTTCTTGGTTTTGTTCCTGGCGATCAACGTCAGTAGATTTACCCTTAAAACGAAAGTCATTAACACTTAAAATGCCTTTCGAACTTGGACTAGATTTTGAGTCACTTCTTGAAAAATTTCCTCTGCTAACATTTGCAGCACATTTTAACCTATGTATGCAAGTTTCCATCTTGCTCAGTGTATCAGAAGGGATAGCTGGGGCAACCAATAAAGGAGATTTGATGTGCATCACTTTCTCAATGCTGGAAGAAGAATCAAAGATCTCCCCAAGATTATTCATATAGTTAATAGTATTTGGTTTCCTTTCTGTGGCTTCTGTTTCTGTTCCTGATTCAGATGTACTTATGTTGTTTACTATTTCTGCCTTAAGAAGTGTATCCGCTGGAGTTAATGCAATGAAATTACCAGCTACATGTGGTGCAGTAATCGGTCTTGTTATTTCTGCCTTTCTTTTCTCTTCTGAGGATTTCTTATTATCAGCTCCTTGTTCCACATAAGACCTTAGTCTTGTAATAGATTTAATAGGTATGTCTTCCAACGTTTTAATAGTATCGCTCAGACTTTTAAATACATTTGATACCGTTTTTCTTCCTGCGACTTTGTTAGTTTCCTCTTCAGGGTAATAAATAGAATCAGAAGATTTATCGCCATGTAATTTACTTTCTAAATTTTTGCCCAAGTTGTAATCAAAATCACTGGCACTGTTTGCTACCTCTGTCTTTGCAGGACTTAATTTATTTAGTACACTGGAACTAGTAGTATGTGTTTGATGTTCTATTGGTAACTGAGTAGAATATTGTGAAGCTGCTTTACAATTTTTTAAAAATGTGGCTTTTTTCATTGTTTTATTATTAGGTGCTGAATTTCTATTCTCAGTGCTTTCCTTCTTGTTTATTTGAACACTTGAACTACTCTTTCTGTCCACTGCTTCAGGTTCCTCAACATAATCAAATATTGCATCTATACTTTGTACTTCCTTAGTAATATCCTTCAACGTAGTATCAATAATTGAAGATTTCCTACGATCCGGTGAGAATTGAATTTTATCCCTAAATTTCCAACTTTCTGTGCCAATTGCTAACCCCAAATCTGAACTACGATCTATATTGTCTATTTCAAAGTTTTCGACACTGTCTTTAACCTTAAGACGCTCTTTTGATTCTTTCTTGTTCCTACAATTTGTCTCGTTCATCGTTTCACAGCTTTTGGAACCATTTTTACCGGGCGAAAATTCAATTTCTATCTTCTTGTATTGTCTAATGTCTTCCTGTTGTGACTTCCCAATCACATCTGTTATGGGCATTTTGCTGTTATTTTCATTGTTAATGGATTCGTTTGTATGTGTTTTATTTTTTGTTGTGTGGATATGATTTAAATGATCGTCAGAATCTGTTATCCCTGGAGTTTGGACAAGATTGTTCTCAGTATCAAACTTCGAATCTCTAGTAGGACATTTATCGTCAAGAACTGATGACTGATGTTCACTTGTTGTAATTCCAAGTTTTAGTGGTTTATCAATGTTGTCTGCGAGATTTCTTATATCTTTCTTTCCTGTTCGTGTCTTTGACGATCTTTTATTAGCATTATCATTTTGCTTCACCGTGTTTGGCCTTAGATCTTGATTTCTTCTGATGCATTTGCCTTTTGAGGACTCCATTTGACGTTCTACAGAATTTTTTGCAATGCGTAATTTGAAAGCTCTGTTCAGTTTGCTTCTGTGCAGAGAAATGGATGTGTCAGCACCTGATTCACTCTTAATATCTGTTTTATTAGATTTTGGAGTAATACTGCAGTTGACTTTTTTGACTGAACTAATAGCTTCATTCCTTTTCAAGAGACTTTCATTGAGGCCTCTACTAGAGTTGAGTATATATTTGTCTGGAGACATGGAAACTGGTCTCTCCTTCATTCGTGTTTTACCGTCACAGTTCGTGGTATGAGAATTTGGATCTTTTCTTGCTA
The DNA here is from genome assembly GCA_022664845.1 of Lepisma saccharinum. Taxonomy (NCBI): domain Eukaryota; kingdom Metazoa; phylum Arthropoda; class Insecta; order Zygentoma; family Lepismatidae; genus Lepisma; species Lepisma saccharinum. The sequence goes on along the minus strand of JAGDQP010022971.1, from coordinate 24,116 downwards.
CCAGAGTGCCTACTCCGTACCTTTTACTAATCCTCAATTTGGAAGCTAAACTCAGGTTGAGTACATCTGTTTCTGGTCTTTTCTTTACATTAGAGTCTTCATGGTTAACTGCTGCGCAAGATTTTATCGCCACATCCGCTATTTCTGCTAGAGTTTTTATTTTGAGAGTTTTAGTATTGTTTTTATGTTTAACACCGTCCTTTTTCACATTTGAACCTTTTGTACCAGTTTGAGTCTTGAGATCTGTCCTACCCATATTGAGTGCTGGTACTTGGTTGAGGGTATTTTCTCTTTTTACAATTCTTATTTTAGGAGCTTTACTTAAATTTCTCTTACGGACTTCTTTGTTTATATTAGCTGTTGGACTTGCATGGTTTGTTTGGCCGTGAAAATCCTTCGTTGAACAATCGATGTTTCGTACACATCCAGCCTTTTCTGCTTTTTTCACAATTCTAATTTTGGGTAGTTTTCTTAAAGTAGGTTTTAAGTTTCTCCTCTCAGCTAACACTTTCAAATCTTTTTTGTCACTTTTGGCATATTTCATATCTGAATTGTTCGAGTTCCCTGTTGTATTGTCATTTATATTTTCTCTTTTCACAATTTTTATTTTAGGAGTTTTACCTAGTTTCCTTCTGTGGTCTCTACCTGTTGATAATTTTGAATTATTTTTACTAGCGTCGATTTGAGATTCCAAAGTAGTACTTCCAGTAGTTTTGATCTCGCGAGATACAGTTTTCTTTATAACTTTTAATCGTAATCTTTTCTTTTTCCTGATTTTACTTTCGGACTTTCCAGTATTTGTAATATTGTTTGTACCATTCTCAGATTTTACATGGTTATTTATAGTGTCATCAACTGTCACTGGGCTATCAGTGTTTTCCTTTTTAATGATTTTATACCTTAGAAGTTTAGGTTTACTTCTTTTATATTGCATCTCGGTTGTCCGAAGGATTTCTTTCTCCATTTTACAATCTACGCTGTTTTCTGAACTCTGAACCTTAGTGGAAGATTTCTTAATGATTCGTATTCTCGAAACTTTCCTAGTTCTACTTTTCTGTTTTATTGTACTTTTGTCAACTCCCGAATGTTTGGCCTTGTTGACAAGTTTTCTTTTTATCAAACATTTGCCCTGGTTTTCTGATAAACTAGATTTTGAAATGTTATGTTTATCTACAATTCCTAGCTTTGAATCTTTGGTCACGCTACGCCAATACTTTTCTAGTGTTTGTTTACTTTTTGCAATCTTTTTTACCGTTGAGGATGAACTGGAAATAATACTTGGATCTTTTCCCTTTAGACTCATGTTATCTTCTAACTCAAAATGTAATCCTATATTTTCTCCAATATCATTCACACGTTGCTTACTGCCCTCGTTCATCGCAGAATTACATTCTGTTTTGGGTTTTAATGATGAATTAACATCGAAGACACCAAGTTTGTTCATTAACTTTTCCTCAATCATTTTATATAGTGCATCAGAATATTTCTTTACTTCTTGCAAAGCATGCCCGCTTCCTCCACTAACCTCTGTTTCTTCTACGGCTGGTAATCTTTCAAAAATTTTAGTTTCTACTACTCCTCTGTTTAAATACAAACTTTTTACGTTTATTGCTGAACTTTTTGTTTTACTAATGCTGCATGAACTTCGTATTATGTCTGCTTTTGAACCTTCGTTAGCTTGTGCATTACCTAATAAATTAGTTACACATACAAGATTTTTATCCCCCTTTCTCATTGTTGCAGGTGATTTAGCAGTTCCTTGATACTCTATGAATCCATCTGAAGGATCAGGACTAATATCATTACTAGTGATTTTTCTTTCATTGACCTTACATTTTGGGGAAATTTTGGATCGTAGAATATTACTTTCTTCAGGAAAATGAACAGATCCAATATCACAATTTTCAGCTGTAATTTGCTTGGTTCTCTTTAACATGCGAGTTTTTCTAAATTTGTGTAATGTGGATGTCTTTGACGCTTTCAAAATGCACTTACCATCACTAGTAGGCGCACTTGTAGGATGTTTTCGTGAATCATTCTTTAGCAACAAAACGTCAGTTGAGTCATGCTGTAGTTTTGTCGCAGGGATTTGTTGGGATAAACTAACATCAGATTCGGAAGCTTTTATTAAGGAGTACGTTCTCTTAGAGTCAATAGACATTTTCGAACTGTTTTCGACTTCATTTAACGGATTGTTCTTTTGAATCTTTGATATCGAAGACTTAACTGTTCTTTGTTCATTGTCTTCAAAGCATATTAAATTTGCTCCAGTCGTCTCTTGAAAAGTTTTTGTATCAGAATTCAATACGGCTTCTATTTTCTTTTCTAAGTTATCAGTTATACACTCAATTATGATATAAGGAAGTTTGTCAATTTCTGTTCGAATTTTGCCTAAAATTTCACTTAATTTTCTGTTCACGTTCTCTGCTTGTGCAACTCTTTTCTTTTCGTCCTCATTTGAGAATCCAAGACGTGAAATTAAACTTTCAATCGTTTTATCATTGGATATTTGGTAATGTTCTTGTTTGCTAGCCCGGGGAAATTCCCTTTCTTCCCCATTATCGATCTTAGCTATTCTTGGTGTCACTGATTCAGAGTCTTTTCCAAAATAATACACAGTATTTGGATGTGTTTGTTTGAAAGAAAATCGTTTGATTGGCAACTGAGTAAGGCATTGCTTTGTTTCATGTGTACTACCAGAACTTCTTTCCGCTTCGGGCTCACACAGCGTCGTCGAATGTTTAGTATTGTGCTTAGATGAAGCGATATCATGAATGAATTTGTTTGTGATTTCACTATATTTATTCTTGCTACCTTTCACTTTGTTTCTGGGGTTTGTTTTCTTTCCGATTTTAACATCTTCGATTGTATTATTTTCAGTTTGTATTGGTTTCTGATTAAGTATCTTTGAATATCTCCATCCAAAATCTGTACAATAATCCTTGTGTTGTATTGTGTTGCTTGAGGAGGTAACGAAACGCCTATTGGTAACCTGGTGATGCATTTGTGAGAGCGACGTTGATGGGGAAGTAGGAAACTTTCTCATGTATTTAGTTGTGGTTGTTCTCACTCGCTTTTGTTTAAACTTAAGAGAACAAAAATTGTTACGTGAGCGAGAGTGATGTATTCTGTACAAAGCTTTAGCACATTGATTGCCATCAAATAATTTAAGCCCAGTTGATTTCTGTGTTCCAATGTATTCCATTGGTTCCTCTCTGCTAGTCTCACACTCTTTCAAAAACGGCTTACTCATATCTTTCTTGTCATCACAATCTTTGTTGGTTGTCGATCGTTCCTGTGTCATTGACGGTTGACGAGACACTTGAAAATTCAAGTTAGTAGGATAAGTAGGAAACGTATCCACATTGTTACGAATACAGTTAAGGTCATTTTCACTCGAATACGAACTCCCTCCGAGACATTGTGTTTCACGAAATTTTCGTGTGAAACGTTTAGTTCGTGCTCTAATAAGTTCCTTTTTCTTAGGATGTTTCATTGGTCTTGCACATATGTTAAAATTACTTTCTTTCTTTGTGTTTATTACTTCAGAATTTTGTATTGTACTATTTTGTGCAGGAGATATTCTACGCTTTTTAACTGCTAGGACTACCAAATTATTATCAGGCTCCAACGTACGTTCAGAATTTTCTACTTGATGCTTCAGATCCTTAAACTTAGATTGAATTATATTATGTTTTGATTTGACCGAAACGACCTTATCCGTAATCTCATTTTTCCCAACAGACTTTAACAGGTTTTGTGAGCTTATATGTTTATTACCAGAACATTTTGGTATCATATTGTATGCATTTAGTTTCATAGACTGGTGTTCAGCTTCATTATCTAGCCAAGTGACGTTTTTCTTTGTTTCCTTACAGACCTTTTGTGGTTTACCTATTGCAGAGCCGTCAGCTAATTTGTTATAATTTTCTTCATTCGGTACGAAACTACATCTGTCTTCTTGAACAATACATAACAAACCTAACTTACGTTCGACAGGAATTTCGCCAGAATGATCTGAAGAATTATGCTCATAAACAATGTCATTTGTAGCAGTGTTTCTTGTTGTTCTGGTAGCAAGATGATTATATTTATTGCCCAATTTATTCTTTTGAATGACATAATTCCCGTCTGTAGATAAATATTGTGTCATAGTTATGTTGGAGACAGTTCTACGTTGAAAGGACGAATAATGATTGTCTCTTAAGAATCCATCCGTGATCACCTCAGATCTGCAGAGAGGGGTCTTTTCTTGGAACAATATGTTAGGTTTGATTAATCTCGTTTTCTTTCCCAATTCTATTTGAGATGCTGTTGAATCTTCCAGAAAATTCTTTAGCTTTATTCTCGTACAAGATTGTAAAGCATCTCTTTCAATAACGGCTTCAACATAACCTGAAAACATGGTTGTGCAATCATCCATCATAAAACCTCTTCTTGGCCATTTGTGGAAGCTTGTTTTGTTCCGGGGCATGTTCTTCTTGGACGTTACAAGATCATAAGAGTCCGCAATATATTCTGGACTAATGATTTGTGATTTCTTGTGCCCTTTGCACAAAGGTATAGGTTCCAATGTATCTGTTAGCTTATCGTGAAGTTGAGCATCAATAAATATTTTCTTCCTATTCTGTGGGTGACAAGATGGACTTCTAGAAGTTTCTGTACCCCAACTATTCTGATACTGATTAAGAACAAGTGAATATGGTTGAAAACCTTTACTTGTTTCTCCTCCCACACCGTATTTCAATGGTATCTTTTTCAGGGAAACTCCTTTCGTTTCTCTCAAACTTTCTCCAAACCAATCACTAGAATGCTTTTTCCTATCTGATTCCAAAGGTTTAAGCCGTGTTGAAAGTTTGCGTTCCTTAATTCTCTTGGGCATTAGACTTTCTGGAGGATATCTTTCATCAGAAGATGAGTTATCCATAAAGCATGGATGTCCATAAAATAGTTGCATGTTTGGTTTTTCATTCTTATAGACTACTTTGGATCTTGTCTTACGTAAATAAGGTCCAGTAGCTTTACATTTTCTGTGGAATTTCTGTGAACATCTCGGTTTCGACATTGGGGCAGAGTTGCACCCTAGATGATCAGGATCGAGGAAGTTATGTTTATGACTTTGCTCTATGTCAAGTCTTTTGTTGGTTCCAAAATAATTTGTATTCAGATCTACCTGTACTTCTTGATTCTCCTTTTCTGTTGTTGTTCCCAAATAGTTGCAACTTGTACTTTTATCCAGAGTTTTTGGCTTGGATCGCGACGTATCTTCCTCTTCAATAGACTTCCCGACTTTATGCGCTGTATTAAAAGAGTATTCACGTATTTGCTTTTCAATGGTATGTCTGTATATATTTTTTATTTGTAATGCAGGATCTTGAAGAATGTTTGACTTTTCTTCGGCGCCACATTGTACATGATTATTTACACCTGACTTGACACAATTCGTAGCTGGTGCATTTTGATATGATAGCTTATGCCTAGAATAGGTGCCTATCCTTTGTTCCCTAGGTGTCACTCTTCCTTGTGAACTAACCACAGTATTCGAAGCTAGAAAAGCAGATTGAGGTAAACCTTTCTGTAGGTATCTTGAATTAGCTATACGAAGACGAGACTGTTTTCTACTTCTGAAAGCTTTTGGAGATACTACTTGATTCGGTGTATGATTATATCTTCTAAAGTCTACTGGTCCAGAGAACGCTTCATCGGTCAGTCCTATTTTCTTCACTATGTGTGCAATTCGGCCAGGCGTACTTATCACATTTGCACTTTTCTTGTTTGTTGAAGGGATTAGGTTGGCTGTAAAGGAAAACACAAAGGTAACGTTTCTTCGCAGATTTGTCATTTGAATTTAAATTGTAATAATAAAATCGTTTCATAGTATTAAGAAAATACCAAGTAGATTAGAAACAGGAGACTCAATGAAGCGAGGTTCTCTTATTGGTATTGGTTACTCCTAACAGTATACGGTCATACGCTATTAACTTGTTGTGTTCATGACTTTCTTTCCTTCATATGTTTACTAAGAACTGAGTTTTCGGTCAGACAAAAAGATAAGTCGCATTCCTACCGCAATTGATATATTTGTTTTTATGCGTGGTTTGTTGTTTATGCTCATAATTTTATACTCGAACATAAGAACATTTAAAATGCTCTATTTTTACACTCTGTGTTCATTATCCATTTGTCTGACTGGATACCCTAGTTCTCTTAATATGCTTAGTAAAGTTAAAGGAAACAAATTGTTCAAGTGTCTTCAAATTGAAGGGGGAGGGAATAATCGATTTGACAACAAGAAAGGACTTTTTTCTTGAATAATTTTACACAAACCGCTGCTATTCAATTTCCATCACCAGCCGGGCGACAGTCTGTCAATTGGATTACTAAGCCATACTTGGATTGTCATTAGCTGATTTGAATTAATGATCTCCATAGATGAAAAATATTAAAATTAGTACAAGTTTCAGTTGATTGGTCTTCACTGAAAGCTTACAAACTTTTGTCGATTCCCTATAATTTCGCCAGTGTAAGGTAAAATTTAGAGTGACCTCTAAGGAAATTTTTAGATCAGGACCTATTTCGGTTTTTCGCTTCTATATTTCACTAGAGCTTGTCTAAATTTTCCAGGTTTTTTTTTCTGTGAGGTAATCTCGGGGTTCATCTTCAATTTAATCAAGATTCATCACAGGGTTGATAAGAGAATAATTTCTAAGATAGAGTGATTATTTATTATTACACATTCTGACAAATTTTGCCCTGTTCCGATTCCCGAAGGCCCATTTGTCCTAGTACCATTTCGTTTCATGACCTAGCAATATATTTAAGCAAACTTTCAATCCTTAGAATATTTTAGGCAAAGCAGGAAGGATGTATTTAATAAAAATTCCAGTCTTATCAATATTTCAGAATCCCATATTCTAATCTCATTTCGCCTATTGACATGAGTAAGTAATGGTTTTGTTCAATATTTTAATTCTACAACCGTCAAGATTTTAGGCAAGACCGAAATTCCCATTTGTCCTAATTTCTTTTAGCCTAATTAAATGAAGAGGGACTTTGTTTGCGTTTTCAGGAATGATACAGTAACGATAAATAAAGGATAAAGTATTGAAACAAGGAAGAATGAAATATGAATTCTTTTACGTGATATTGACAATGATTTGTCACTGGACATTTTTCAACAGATGTTTTTAATGCATGTTCTTAGTTTAAGAACAATACTACCGTCATAATACTTGTACCACACTCGTGTCGTATCACTCTTATTTTAAAATGTACGTACGGCAATTTTTCTCTCTTTTCTTTAAATATTAATTCGGTGTAGATACATGTGCTCGGTAGCACGAGCATGTTAATTCAAGAGTAAAAATAAGCTTTAATGGTTATTTTGTTAACATTTCGGAAAGAAGTAAGAAATTGACATTGTAGGTAGACGAATGTTGGAATTAAGTTTAACAATACTCAGCCGAGTAGTTTAATCGGTACTTAATATGTTAACAAGAAAGCCTCATACAGTTTACGAACAATGGGAGTAAATATAGTATACGCTACCCATCCATAAAAAAAGAAAAAGAGAAGTTATTTCTAGTAGGGTAAAATTGTCAGTTTTTATAATTGAAGTAGACTTAACGCTGTAGATCACCCCCGCCATCTTGGTACGCACCTTCCATTGATTTACACGGGAATTGTTTTACTCATTTTATGCCTCTCGGATGTAGAATATTTAAGTACTCCTTTCACAAAATTTGTCTTGGTGGTAATTTTGACTCTTGTATAGTTTTGGTTTGTGAAGTTTCTCCAAATATATAATTATAATATATTATTAATAGTTTGCTATATAAATCACAATATGTTAACGGGAAATTATACTGTTCTTGTGTAAAATATTGCATTTCTATAAAGTAGCATGAGTAAAAGAGAACATGACGATAAACTGGGCGAAAACAGAAGTTAAAACTATAGTCCTGAAAAGTATAAAACGAGTAAAACAATTCCCATGTTAATCAATGGAAAGTGCCTACCAAGATGGTGGGGGTGATCTACAGCCTTAAGATTAATTATAGTATTTTAAGGCCATTGTAGTTAAAATCGAACAAACATTAAGATCCGAGTACAGCTTGCCCCTGGTACTGAATTGAAGGATCCAAATTAACTAATTTGTGGCGATTCCGAATTTGTTTTTTTTTCTATACCTCTCTGACTTCAGGTTAGGTAAAGTTAGATTAGTTTACGTTAGAAATAGTAAACGTATTAATTACATACAAGAAGTTCCATCTGAACTGCTAGGGGTAAGCTATACACAAACCAACATTTATAATTATGAAGGAATTATCCTATAATGTGTTTGTGTGCAGCCTATTAATTGTTGCTGTAGAAAGCTAAATAAAACAAATCTTATGAAGAATGTTATCTGTCTTTGTTGGTAATAATTTCATTTGTCAATTAATATAGAAACCTTTCTATGCATAATAAGTAATTGTAGAAATATATGACATGACAGAGAATTTTAAGTATTAATCTGAATCCAACTGAAACTATTTATTAAATTTATTTATTGCTTTCAGACTTAGACCTGAAATTAATCTAATTGGGCAAATCTTGCACGTACACCAGTAATGGTGCAAAACCTAACTTAATCTCAATTTAGCTTGAATATTTCATACTAATAGTAAATATTTAAACCACTTGCCCCTTACAACATGAAAAAGTTGATATTAGTCGGTCTGTGAAAGATGATGAAATTTATAGGGTGTGCTTTACCAGGGTGGATGGGGGATTTTCTCCGGCGATCACCTTTCCATCCTACTCAAGCAAAGTAATTGAAGTATCCCTGGTTGGGATGCTTGTTTCCCCTCCCCCCCCAAAAAAAAATATGTAGTGATAATAAGTTTGAATAAAAGTGTCGAGTGTTGCCCCGTATTTTTTAGTTTTTCTTTTCACAACAACATCTAGTGACAATAAGTTTGAATCAAGTGTCAACTTCTCTGCACGTAATCTGACAGCTCTGTATTCCGAAACGTATAAGGTAAACGATGTGCTTTTCACAGGTAAAGACGGTGTCTGCTTACTGTAAATGTTAACTTCTATTGCAAAAATCAAGACATAAATGAAAAAATGGGGCACACATCGATGACAAATTAGAGTTAGAAGTAAGAAACTAAGTTAGAAGTAAAAAAATTTGTTCATACTGGTTAAATCAAAATATTTTAAGGTCTTTTTTTATCTTAGTTTAATCTTAAAATTAGTGTATTAACACACTATTAAAAACTTCGGCTAGTTGCCTGGGAAAATTTAGGAAACTGAGTTGAACGGAACCTAACAAAAATTAGAGACCCTTCAGTTTCCAAAAATATTCAAGCAAAGAGTACTTAGAAATTTTCTCTACTATTGTGCAGGGTCACATTGCAACTATTATTGAGATTCAGATAGAGTACCTGCATAATAGTAGAGAGGATTTCTAAGTGTTCATGTTCATTCAACCCTGTTTCTTGACTTTTTCCACGGAACTAGCCGAAAATTTTTAGTACACGTCCCGAGAAGAATTAAAATTTCCTCTCAAACCTTATTACATTGTATCTGTTCCATCATTGTTTTTGAGGTTGTATCCTATAAACGTTGGTTTAACAACGGCTCAAATCTAAAATTAACGTTAAGTTACAGTCTTCTAGTGTGGTTCTCGTTTACTCTTACTGTTCATATGTTGGAAACAGAAGTTAACCTACAATAATGGTAAACTAAATAATAATTCATTACAATAAACTATGACATCTCATGTATGGAAAAGAAAGGAATTCTAAAAGCAAATTTAGTTGAAAACGTTCCATCTAACTTTTTTTTTTTTTGCAGAACACAGAAATGATTTTTTAGATATTTAAGAGGTCGATTGCTGATGTTAGTTGTTTAAATAAGATTATAAAATCATGCTGAAGCAGCAGATTCAAATTTTTATTTGACTTAAATTTTAGAGAATAGAGCCGTTTAAAATGTAAATGAAAAACCATATTATTCGAGCATGGAATCTGAAAGAATTCTTTTGGGTGTTTTTTATAATACACCTGAATTTGAATTGAATTTTATTTATGGCCTTTACGTATCTAAGACTCAAGCCGTGATAGGGGAGGGTAAAGAATTCGGGAAGGTGTAGGCCAGGGCGTATGTTGAAAGTTCCATTCCGGCATTTGCCTGGTGTGACTGAGGATAAATCCTGTGGAAAAACCTCAGTCATGATCATCGGACGCTGGGATCGAACCCTCGACCTCCCAAATTTTACTACAACGCTCTATCACTGAGCTACGGTGGTTTGGTGTTATAATTAGGGTTATCAACCGTCTGGCTTTTACCGGATGTGTAACCTTTTTAAACCTTTCTAGTAATGTCAGGCAGGCATTTGGTTTATTGAAAAAATCCGGCATTTTAAAACTAAAACGAACAAGATGTTACTATATCTTGGCCTGTTTGGTGTTATGGTAAACTCCA
>JAGDQP010022971.1:0-13243 GCA_022664845.1 Lepisma saccharinum | reverse complement strand
GTGACAATATAATCCTCAGATGTCGAAATGGTTGATGATATAAAAGTGTCCCCTGTTTTGTACTTCTTTAACACTAACTTACACAAACATTTGAAATAAAAATAGACACTTGGCCACTATTGAATTTTAAGATGGAAGATTAGTATAAACATTTAAATTTCTAACCAACCAATTAAGATCTTCTGACAAAAATATTGTTAAAAATCGCTAATCATATTTGCAAATGGCGGATGACTATCTAATACTTAATTTCCTTCAACGCTACATAGACTCTATATAAAGGACTTTTTTCTTGTTAGCTTGAATTCAGAAATAATATTTTATTTTCAAGGTAATGATTGAAACGGTTCCCCTAAATTTCTTTTAGTAAGGCGAATAACTGCTTTTGTTAAGGATTGTTTTAATAATATGACAGGACCATTTCACAATATGATAAGATCATAGTGCGAAAACAATAATGTGATATATGTATATCTTACTGAATGAAATTACTTAAAAGTATTACCATTTTCCGTTTATATATGCATGTTAATAGCTGAAAGGCATTCATTACTTTCGATGGACAATTTCATACCGGTTTCTTTTGCAATTAGCCTTGTCATCAATACCTCCAGTATTCCCAACGTAAAATGGTTCGTGAACCTCCAAAGCTCGTGGACCCTCCTCCGCATCGTGGGGGTTGTGCGGCTGGTTTTTACACATATGTTCGTCTCCCTGCTACAATTGGTGGTTCTACATCCAATGGTACTGCGAATAACTCTAATAATATAACTGCATAACCACCCGTTCTGTCTGTTAGAGTTAGCAATCGGCAATACTGTGACACTGCTAAGCTTTATGTTCAATGAAGATCAATTTCTCAGTTCATGAGTAGGTACAAGAATTCTTAATCTAAAACATCGTACCTAATTTCCTGATTTATTTGTTACAAACTACCAGAAAGTTACAGCCGTGGAAGCTGAAATGTCAACCGACACAAGATATAGAAAAAAAAATTAGATATAGATGTACGTGTATACCACTCAGGTAAATATGTAAATATAGACCTTTCCACTTACGAAATTGAAACCATTACCGTTAAACGCGAACAAACATATCTGCCAAGTTTCTCAGTACCGTACTGATTTTATTAAACCACAACTCTGAAGTGTGTCTTGTAGAGAGTTCTTCTCTCATGTCACCTGTGTTTGGTACTGTTAATTTCCGCAAATGTTCTTAGGTAGAATCTACGCCGAGAGATCTCAAACGTACTTACGTAAAAACGGTGGAATCAATGTGTGACTTTCGAAGTGATCAAATTATATCTGAGGGCTCTCTCAAATTAACGCTCTAGATAGTTCTTTGTCTCCCCTAGTTATTGGTCTCTCAGGTGTTGGTCTCTAGTACTTTCCATGAATCCAATTGGTGTTATAATTCATTGCTTCACGTCAGCAATTTTATTTTCATGGTGTTTTTTTTTTCGCTTTCATCATGGTATGGATTATCAACACTTTATCAGTTAAATTTAACAAACTATAATATCCGACAAAACCCTGTATGCTGCCAGCATTTATTACTGAATATGCTTGTGATTTTTTTCAGTAAGTTCGACTTGTTTACTTTGAGTTTGGTTTCCGATAGTACAACTTTATAAATACTAGTCACTCAGGAACTGCAATTCGTGTTGAAATGAGTGAATTCTTAAACTTCTCTATGGTCAATGAATTGCAATTTCGTGGAGGGATATTTTAATTGTAAAAAAATCTATAGTTATTCTGTGCACCAAGCACGTGCTGACCCACGACGATTTTAGAGAATCATTAAGATACCTAGCGGTGGGTAGTGATTTTAACGCTGTGAATCGTGAATTGCGTGTTTGAAGGCGTTCAAGTACATTTATAAATATATTCTTGTATTTGTAAGAATTTAAGGAGGAAAATGTTCATGTTTTGCTTATTTTATCTGACAATGAGGAAAATGATCAGAGCAACGCTAAAGTAAGATTCGCTTAAAACATATTAGTTTAGATTTAAAGATTTTTACCAGTATTTTTCGACTATGAAATAACGATCAAAGATTTGACAAGTTTTACGTAAGCACAACAGGGATCTGCTAATGTTTTTCTTGCAAGGAGGGAGGGCCTGAAATGACTAAAATGTTTTACGTAATACTTGAGTGTCCCCATATCGGTTATGCCGGATCAAGCGATAAATGTACAGAATTAAGTGCAGTCATTCAAGTTTTGCACTTGAGTGAGTGCAATTCCTACAGACCACTGCTTCGCGCTTGGACCGCATCCTCTTTATAAATATTGATAATCTCCATGTTGATTCTGTTAGCATTGATTACCGGTTAGTGATTATTCAGCTTGCAAAATAGTTGTACATATAATACGCACGGGAAAACTTATTGGAAATTAAATGACTGTCTTCTGCAAGATGATAATATAGGGTTAATTGGGATCCTGAGATACGTAGATCTGTTGTAGTCGTACATTAGCCAATGCAGGGACACTTTAAATATTGACAAAAACAAAAAAATATTAAATCAAATAAAATGATTTTCACAAACTCGGTCATTTCCATAAATTAGGTCACACATCGGAAAACATTAGGCCGAGTTTGCGGGACTCTACTGACTTACCCTAAAACAGTCAGCGATGTTTGTGTTACATAACTAATGCACAATTTTCACTTACTGTAACTTCAGCGCACAGACTAAATAACATGGACAAAGCGGAATATTAATAAAAACATGGACAGAAGATTACGTCATCATACTGTTAATGCAGTGGTACCTATAGATGTGCCAATGCACCCGAAATAAATTTGTAACAAATTGATGTCGCATATTCATAATTATATGCAAATGAATGTCAAGCGTCAAACAGTTATGACAAAACATTATCCGGGTAACTTGCAGCGAAGTTACCACTGCAAATTTGTGTACGCAATTTTGAATATAAAGCAAATTTTCCCGAATTTTTCTCTCAGATCGGGGTACTGAACCGATGTCTTCCGAAGTCATGCGCGCAACGTAGAAAATAATCAGCTCATTTTGTCACTAAATCGATAGTTACGGTTTTTATAATTTATTTATATGGAAGTATCTTTTTGAATAATAATTATTATTTGCAAATGCAAGAATTTAGAATAGAAGCGAGGGACAGTATCATAACTGTCTACATATATGCAAACATTCAACTGATACGAAAAAACGTTTTAATATCAGTATCTGCTACACAAAGAAATACGAACATTCACAACCAAACAAACAAAATTATATACATAAGTATAGTACATTATTTTTTACGTGAAATAAACTCAGAAGCTGCTGAAGAAGTGCACATATTGTACAATAGCTGTCCTACCATAAAAGTAAGGAGAGTTATAAACACAACTTTTAATTTGTGTTCAAGGTTACTAGCCTTGTTAGCGTAATCGATAAGGGATATTTTGTTTCCAGACGCATTCCTCACTTGTAGATCGTTAAAACTATTGTGTACTCTTCTTTCAAAATCGCTTGTGTTCTTTCGTGAAGAGTAAGGACGAGCAGATATTGTGACGAGTTCGTTGTAAAGTGAATGCAAGGGTCCGGAGCCAAAACCTTTTACTGCACTTTGTTTCTCAAATTCATTTGTCATCTTCCTTAAAGAGCAAGGAGGCGAAGACGCCTCATACGAAGTTCGGGGCTGATTGCAGTGGACGGTCTGGCCTCTAAATCTACAACTATCTCCTGCAAGGGTAGAATCTGTTAGTTTTGGAGAAGTCTGTTGAAGTCTCAAGTTCTTTCCACATCCAAGTTCAAAATCAGCGTTCTTAATATCCATCAGAGCTGTAAATGATTTGGTCCCTATTCCATTTTTCCTTAAGGGGAATCTATTCTTCACTGTACCGCTTATAACGTCTATGTTTCTATGAGCAATATGAGCAGAGTTGAGCCTTCTCAGAATATATTTTCTTCCTGAAATTGCATTTTCTTTAACGATTCTACATTTATTTGATGACGGCGTTAAACTGCTTTCTGATATCTTAGTCTTATTTGCGGCAGGTGCTACTCGCTGATTGACACACTTTTGTTGCAATCTATTTCTTTGTAATTTCAGATTTGACCTTGTCGAAATCGAGTTAAACCTCCTGTTTGATTCACTCCTGCAAATATCTGGTTTCTTATAAATGTCAGGTTGAGTTTGTTGGGTCAACTTTCCACGCACTAATCGGTTCCTTGGTTGGTTAAATGGATTTATATTCATGTTTTCTTCACTAAAATGAACATTTCCACTCTTGCCAGTAAACGTTGAGTTCATATTTTCTGCAGAATTTCCATAAGTAATTTTAGTATTGTCATCTGGATAAGAGGTAGTAACAAAGTTGACGCTTTGGTTACCTTTGATAGATTTTCGTCTTTGTAACTCAGAGTAAGAGTTAATATTTGTCCACAAATAACTGCTATTGCGTCTATTTTCCTCAGCATTTGTAACCTTTGCAATTATATTCTGATTATTTGTGTGAAATTCTTGATTCAAAAGCTGCTCTTCTGCTTGATTCTTACAACCTCCTCGTGCATTTTCTACAACTGTCTTATCTTTGCCCTGATTTTCTGGTGCAAAGTTAACTGTTAACTGCATAGAACTCTCATCAGATGAGCTTTGGGATTTAGCAATCCCTCTAAATCTTCCTGATGGTTTTAAGTTCTCAAACTGGTTGGAAACCATAACACTTGCTTCTTCAAACCATAAACTTGCTCTCTGTCTACCTTCTAGAGGTAACGTAGGTACAATACTAGTACATTTGGAGAATTTGCTTTTAGGTTTACGTTTAGACTCCTCTGAAATTTGAGTATTGCAACTGTTTTGTGGTAAAGTCGATGTACAACTTTTTATATCATTATATCGTAAATTGTTCGCTGATCTTGTGAAGTTTACTTTCGTAGAAAGATTTTCATGATGCAGTTTTTCTCCTGGAAAATAGCTGTCCGAAATGAGAACATTATTTGCCTTTCCGTCATCAAATAGAAGGAGTGTCTCTAATATAACTGTTGGGTCAATGTTAGTACAAGACTCTGAACCTTTAGGAGGATGTGTGAACCGGTAAAAAGGAAATTTTGTATACGATTTGTTGATTTGAGGAGAATGATTCCTATGTGTTTCATTGTGGTTATCCCCGTGCAGAGGACATACCATCTGTCTCTCACCGAGACTACCATCGCACGATTGCATTTGTCGTTGTGAAGTCTGTAACGTATTATCCTGCATTTCATTTACAACCGTCATCTTATCAGTCTGACGGCTTTCTGTCTTAGTTCGTTCTTGCTTATTTACAGCCAGAGACATCATTCCTCTTTGCATTATGAGGGCCATCATGTTAACCATGGCTGCTTTTCTTTGATTATGCAACACTTCAGAGCATGCTGACGAATTTCTTGGAGAATTGTCCGTAAGGTTGCTTGCCAGTACTTCGTCTGATGCACCAGAATTGAATGGCATTCTTATCCGTCCACTATCGCCTCTTTCTTCTGCTATCGTTTTGCCATCATTCGTTTTACTTACTACTGATCTTAATACATTACTTTTATTGAAGTTATGAGATGAATGTCCTTTCTTTACCTTCACGGTCATATACGTTTTGCCTGATTTCACAAAATCCTTTCTTGATTCTTTATTTGATGGCATTCTTCTCTCAGCAATTGGAAGAACTCTGAACATTGATGCTGCATCTCTTTCATTCTGCAGATTCGGTGTTCTACTTTGTTTATTACTATTTGATGAAAATATTACGCTACGGTGTCGCTGTTTGATTAAGTTTATTGCATCAGGATTATTGAGGCGACGAGGAATACATATTACCTCTGAACTTTTCCGGTTATAACGCGCTCTGCTGTAAGAACTTATTCCACTTGTTTTGCTGAGTTCACAGCTTGTGTTCTGTCCAATTGCCACTCGATCAGCAAGTTGATCAAAATATTCTGAAAGTTTACTTTTAACTCTACGCTCTGCACTGATTTTTGATTTGCTGGAATTTTTTGCAACTTCAGCTGTGTCTTTTGGCCGTTGTGACTTTGGTTCCTTCAGATTCTCTCGTTTCTTTTCTTGAATCTTAAAGTTATCAGGAGTTTTACTTTTTGATTGAACCTTTTCGTTTCTTTTGTGTGTACCACTTTCCGTCTGAACAATGGCTACAGATTTGCATGACGGTATAGTTTTAGAAAGAGACTTATTCATACCCTGTGAAAGTTTAGAGTAGCATGTCTGGCATAATACACCTGAATTTTGTTGTGCTTCTATTCCTCTTTGATTATAAGGTTCATCTTGATCTTTCATGTTCCTTTCGGGGGCTTGGTAAATTGATTGCGATCTACTAACATATTTAGGTTGATTTCCATTTTTAACCCTTTTCCTATTGTTACTAAAAGTGGTTTCCCGTTCATCAATAATTGCCTTCTCTTCTGACGAAGAAACATGTAATGTTGAATCTGCCATTGGTTTGTTCTTGGCTATGTTGTCACTGTTTTTTGATTGTTTCCTTTTATAATTTCTAGTTAACTTGCCTTTTGTTCTGTCAGAACATTTCAAACAATTTTGTTGAGAGGTACTGGAAAATTGTGGTTTTGAAAGAAATGAAATTATGTTATGAAGAAAAAAATCCGAAGATCTTTTATTTGTTGGAAAATTTAGTTTTTCTACACCTTTATAAGACGGATCCGCTGATAATGTTCTCTCGTCTTTTGAAGCGAAAGCAGGTGATCTTTTCTTTGACGATATAATTGCTTTAGTGCCACCAGTATTTGAAATGTTAGATACAATTTTCGATTTTATTGAACGATTATTTCTGTAATGACGTAAATGGTTTGAAGAATCAGCTTCTGATTCGCAAACGCGCATTTCAGACATTTTATTCCATATTGATGGATTTCTAGTAGGTTTTCTTGTGTTAAGTTTAGATTTATTGACAGGTACCGTACTTGTAGATGACCAGACACGAAAACATTTCTTGGACCGAGTTTCTTCAGAAAGTGGTTTTTGTTCACTTTGAATAGACTTGGAATTATCCATTTCCTTTTTAATTGTTTCTGGATCTAAATTATTGGGCAGGATTTCATCTCTTGGTAGATTTGGCTTTTTATCTATTATTGGCTTTGCATCCAAACTGTCACTTAATTCTTTCTCTTTTACTTTATCCAAAGTAAACTCAACACAGAATTTTTCACTTTTTACTTCTTTAGGATCACAACTGTCACATACTATTTTAGTAGTTACTGATTTCGGATGAGATGTTTCACACATTTTTTCATTGTTTCTTTTCTTTTCCTTTATGTAACCCAGTTTTTCATCATATCTTACACGCCATGTTGCTGCTGAGTTCTGTTTTTTCATTTCCCTTTTGAATGTATCTTCTATCGGACATTCAGTTGGATCTGATTCATGTTTTTTGGGATAGATAGTAACAACTCCATTTTCTAGTTCTTGTTCTCCACCACGAGATTTGCACTTCTTAAACCGTTTCTGCGTTCTGTATCGAGCAATAGTTTGCTTCCTCCTCGCTGATTTGATATGTGTTTCGTATGCGAATTCATATCCCGGATCATTTTCAATATCAAAATATTCTGAAGACGCATTTTGATTTGATATCATATTTCTAGACTCTGACGAGTGTTCCTCTGCTATCTCTTTCAGTTTCGAGGCACGGACTTGTTTACTTTTAGTAGACTGTCTTGGAAGGATTTTACACTTCTCTCGTTGTTGTACAAGTAGTTTCACTTTTCCCTTTTCCTTTGAGTTATAATCTTCAATCTTTCTTATTGCATTCATCATACTCTCGTTTCCTAAGAAAGGATATTTAGCTTTTAATCTTTTTCGTCGGTTTTCTAGATCCTTGTTCACTACTTCGTCTGTACACTCGCTGCCAGTTCGATAGCGTTTGAGGAAATTAATCTTTCTCCATTCTTTCATAATACTTCTGACTGAAAGACTTCCTGAAAAGAAAATAAGGATTTCCTGTAGTGGGTCTAATTTCGTTTTCCAATCATTCATAAACTTTACAGCATTCATATATCAATTTGTATAGATTCTCGACTTTCAAATGAATTCCTCTTTGAAAATACTACGTAAAAATTCTTAGAATGTTTTCTTAAATATACTTTTACCAGAAAATTTACCCAGTCCCGTGATTCAGTGGTTACGATAGCTAACTTCGAATAAACATGGATGATTCGGTGTGGGTTCGAGTTCCGCTCACGACATCCAAACAAAAGTAATGGATTCTAGAGTTTATCTTAACCCCACCAGGCGAATGCAGGAATGATATTTTCAATAGGAGCCTGCTCGCTACTTTCCTCATCCATTTCCATGTGGATGTGATCGCTGAGGGATGCCATCCCTCAGAGTTTTGATTGGCTTAAGTCATAGCTGCACTCTTGCTATAAATGTAATAAGTAAACGAAACAAACTAAATGGAGGCCTCTTGAACTTTATGGAAATGTAGGTATTAGGCAATCTTTACAAATGTCATTCAAGGAAGAAATATTCTACAGAATTTACAACTTACGTCTTAAATACTATTCACTTAAATATACTGTAAACCATTGATAACAAATCTGAAGGAACCAAAAATATCAGCTTGGTATATATATATTGGGGGTGGCCAGATGCGATTAAAAATATTTCTTTGTACTGCATAGATGTTCCTTTGAATTTCATATAGGCCTAAGCCATAAGTACAATTCAAATCCTTACTTACTTATTCTATGGCTTACGGAACTCGTAAGTTCATCGCCACAGTAACAAACATTCTTCATAGTATTCTATCCTGAGCAAGATTAAGTCAATTTTCATCACAAACACCTACTTCTCGAAGATCCCTTCTAAAATTCAAATTCGGATTTTGTATATGCAGGCAACGGATAGAAAATCAGATGACGGATAAATCCGAATGGAGGGAGACTGATAGAACCCAGGATGCGTATGATATTATATCAAGTCATTATCCGTTATACAGATAAACATAGTCCGTATTTTATCTATTGTTCGGATATAAGCCATCCGCTATTCGAATGTCAGATATCTGGATTATGCGACTTTGCTAAAACAAATACAGAATGATATCCTATATCGGTATTTTTTACTTAACTTTGTAAAACAGCTTGTGGGCTTCGTATTCCATACTTCAGAGAAGAATTTAACAAATAAAATAAATAACTTTGAGGAAAGCAATGCACATGAACAAAGTCCGTGTTAATTATTGTATTGCATTGTTAGAAGTGAAATTATATTTTCAACGGAGATTAAATTAGCAAACTTTTATTACCATATAACTCTGAAATTGAATTGCTTATTTACGGCCTTTAGTCATGTCAGGTTCAGGCCGGAATATGAACCTGGGATGATATTAGGGAAAGTGTCATCAAATCTTTCTCTGCGAAAAATATTGTGCAATCAATTTTTGAAAGAGATTTTCTTAATAACTTTTTTAACTACTTACTTCTGATGTAAAAAGAACAAATTTACAAATTATTGTACATAACTTGTCGATTAAATAAATTCTTACAAATGTCCTAAATGACCTTCGGTGCTTGTAAGGGCAGAACTACAAGTATTGGTAAAATTGGCTACGAAATATCACGTTTAATGATGTAAAACTGAAGAGATTTTTCACTGATGTAATTAAAATGTCTGCTATCTACTTCAACACTACTTAGTTTATTGCCAACCTCGGTAGCTGTCTTCGCTAGGGCACTGGGCAGGCGTTCATGATGTTGCGGGTTCGAATCTCACTCACCTGGGGTATGGATGTTTGTGGTGATGATTCTTTTTTAAACTTATATCATCGTGACGGTCCAAACTCCATATACTAATATGACCCGAATAAAGTTTACTCAAGTTTTACTAGTTAATTATATTGATGTTCCATTCAATATCACATGCTGGGGATTCATATGAGTTTCGATAAACTGTGGTATTGATATGCAGATCATCCATCGAAAACCTTAAACAACGTATTCCGCATTACATGTTATATTATTGCCAGTGTCTAGAACCTCAGTCGACTGTCACACACTCTGTGTCTTTTACACGACAACTTTCAGCATAGTGATTCCTACCTCGACAGGACCTGCAGATGGCTTCATGCGCAGGACATCGTCCTCTTTTGTAATAATTTAAGCATTGTGTGTGTATAGTTGTTAATCTTAGCTTATGATTGGTGATGTTGAGAGGCACTGTAAATATTCATATGAGAGTTTTGTTTGCTCGAACCACTTTGTGTACTCATTTTATGTATTTTCATGCCTGATGATGTTTGCGAATTTAAATATCCTTGTCTATGATAATAATTTTCTTTTCGTATTATTTCTTACTATCCCAAAAATATAATGTTCATTTATAGCGCCCTCATAAAAAGAATCATAGTTAGATAGCAACGCTATTTTTTCAGCATTTGGACGTGATGATTTAATTTGACCTTGCTGTTGTTTTAACATTATAAAACGATAATATTTTGTCATTTGAATTTTATTTAAAACCTTTAGGAATCTAAGACTCAGGCCTGGAAGGGAATGGAAAAAGATTCACAAAGGTAACTGCCAGGGCCTGTGTTAAAGGTGCCATCCCGACATTTGCCTGGTGTGACTGAGAAAAACCTCAGGCAGGATGATCGGCAGGTGGGATCCTCGACCTCCCAAATGCTACGCCCACGCTCTACCACTGAGTTACGGCGGAACATTCTGTCATGTAATAAATTTGGTGGTGAAATGCAATAACAAAAATGCACCTAAACTCCAGATAATCTAATTGACTTACTAGATTTGGAGCGGTTGTGTCTTTAAATTTCGCATACGTCTCGGCTTTAAATAAAGCAAGTATACTACAAAAAAAAAAAAAAATGACTGTTAATTCAATACTTTGCAGTGTCCGAGGTCCATAGAGTTTTTTGTGGGCGTTTCATGATTCAACACCATGATAGCGCTAGTATCATTCATTGTGTTGAATTATCACCGACAACACATCCCTTGTGTTGAAACACCGAATCAGACCGTTCGTTGGGTTGATTAAACACAAAAAAAGTGGTCCCGACAGCCGTAGTTCAGGGGTAAGAGTGTCATTTTTGCATTCGGGAGATCGTGGGTTCAATCCCAGCGGCCAACCAGAGAAATGTTGGGATGTTTACTCAGTCACACCAGGCAAATGTTGGGATGGTATAGCTTCTGACAACACCTTCCCGCATTATTTCCCTTCCCCTATTCCGGCTTGAGCCTTAGATGCCTAAAGGCTATAAATAAAATTCAAATTCAAGAAAAAGAAAGTGGTGATTGCCTTGGGACACCGAAAAATGTTCATTTAATACAGCCAAATTTTTTTGCAGTGTTATAAAGATCACCTTTGTCCTTGATTGCATTCGACTCACAGGAGAGATCATATTTCAATAAATCGTTCTCTATTAGTTATTTCTCTCCTATCTACGATTCAAAATAAGTAATATTTGAAATAGAAGAAGCTATATTAATATTTAAAATTTTATTACACTAAATTAAAAAGATAATAATGAAATTGTTTAGAAAACATAACATTGATTATTATAACATAAGAGCACGTCATTGATTATGGTAAAAGGTCGTCCCTAATAAAGTATTGCCCAGTGAAAACTGTTAAATGAAATTGCAGTCGTTAGAATATTTTTTTTCTTTACAATGGCATAAATTTATTGTTGTTTTGAGCATGATAAAGCCACAAAATGAATATGAAACGCTGCGATCTAAAAGTTTGTACCGTAAGTCCAATTTTCGAGATTTTGAGATAAGCGCTGGAATTTGCTGTGTTCTCCATGTATCAGATACGGGCAAAAATATCGTGTTTGGCCAATGATCGTTAAGTCAGGTTTGTAGCCACTACCGAATTAACGATTTACGTGATTGTGCGGAACAGACCTTAACACCATTTCCAAGTTAAACGTTGCAAAGTCCATTTTCTTTGCGAACCGAGCTACCGTGGATCAGTGATAGAGCGTTGACATAGCATTCGATAGGTCATGGGTTTAATTCTACCGGCCGATTATCCTGACTGGCGTTTCTTCAGGATTTCTCCTGTCCTCTATTCCGGTAGATGCCTGAAGGCCATAAATAAAATGAAATTCAGTTGAATTGCATTCTTTGGGGGAGCACTCGTTCATAAGTTTATGTAAGGAGGCAAGGCGATTAAGAAAGACGATGGGTGATAGAGTTTGTGAATATCAAGGTGCGTCCCATGAAGCTGGAGTTTGAGAATTTTAGCAGTAGTATTTATTGGATGTTCGGATACGAGACGAATGTTCAAATATGAAACGAATGTACTTAAAATTTTCTTGTCACTTATAATAATTATAAATTTTAGAAAATAACCATTAGAGAAAGGTTTCAGTTAGTGTAGTGCTGAAATTGTAGTGTTTTGTTAGATTGAAAAGTGTTGGAAGTATCATTGTAGGAAAACATATGAAAACAGAATATGGCCATTTCTCCAGAACAGTAAGTAGCCTTCCGCGGCGGTAACGGGTAATTTAAAGAGGTGCGAATCTGTAAAAAAAACAATTGAAATCTGCCGATGAGAAGTTCCGAAGATGGTTGGGGGACCCCGTAGTATTCTTTGTAGGGTATCTAAGAATGTCGATGGCAATCCTAACAGCACAGAATATTGGGCGAGAGACCGTGGACTTTAGCGGCTGTTCGGCAGATGGGGACCCCCAACAGTATTTTGTCTAGAATGGGGATGAATATTTACGACAAATGTGGTGCGAGTACATTGAACGGTATTTAGGTATTTTCCTACCAATCCTGCATATATACTTGACTTTTATACACATAGAATAGACTTGAGAGAGAAGAGCTTTAGCGGTAGTTGGGGGCTTGTACACAATATTTTTCTATGGGTGTCGGAGCATACTGATCCCGGATATCTTGAACGATGTAGAAGCGTTTAGCTAACATACGTGCAAGCATGCATATTTTTACCTTTATGTATAGATGTACGTATATTTATATCCTCATTTGAATTTCTGGGAACAAGCTAGTCTTAAACGATGTCACATAACCCCTGTCCTATTTCAAACTCTCGAGCTGAATGCAAGACAGCGGCTTTCAAGATGGCCGCTATGATGCTCCCATCAGGCGTAGCCCTTTTACCTACTATCATTACTTAAAGGTTGTGTCAGATTCCCGCAGCGGTTTATACACTGCAGGTGTCTTCAATTTCTATGCCTTACCTTGTGTAAATAGGCACACATCGACATATCTAAAATATCCT
>JAGDQP010022970.1:18981-29763 GCA_022664845.1 Lepisma saccharinum | reverse complement strand
ATATACAGATGCTTATCAGAATAATGGAAACACCTGTAGTTGGCAACACGTCAGATGTATGGGTTGGCAGTGGTGTCGTGGCGACCGCAGCGCCGGACTGCTGGTGGTGGTGTGTTAGGTCGGTCTCCATACTACGTCAGGCGTCGTGGAACAGGAGTGTGCAGTGGCTGCAGCAGACGGAGGTAGTGTAAAATGGGAGACCTCTCAGAGTTTCAAAGAGGGCAAATTGTTGGTGCGCGGTTATGTTATGTGGAGTGAGTGTGACGGCAGTGGCTAGTGTGTTAGGTGTGTCGCCAGGGACAGTGTCGAAGGTGATGACGGCCTACACAACACACGGGAAAACCACATCGGGGAAGCGGAACAGTGGGCGGAAGAAAAGCATCAGTGACAGGGCACGCCGGGTATTAAAGCGCATTGTCACGCGGAACCGTCGTGCCACTGCGGCGCAAGTGACGGAGGAACTCAATCAGCACCTCCCCCAACCTGTTTCGACAATTACAGTCCGCCGCGAATTACATGACATGAACTTACGGGGTCGTGTTGCACGGGCCAAACCACGACGGGCTTTAGCACGCCGCAAATGGTGCCGCGACCATGCAACTTGGATCGTTGACGACTGGAAACGTGTGGTATGGTCGGATGAGTCACCATTCACCCTATTCCAAACCACGGGTCGTGTTTATGTGTGGAGAACGCCCAAAGAAGCGTATGATCTGCAGTGTCTCCGCCCAACTGTGAAACATGGCGGCGGCACGGTGATGCTGTGGGCCGCAATATCATGGTTTTCATTGGGTCCTGTGGTCACACTTCGCGGACGCATCACTGCCAACGATTATGTCGCCATTTTAGGAGACCACTTGCATCCTATGGTCCGGATGTTGTTCCCGGACAATGACGCCATATTCCAGGATGATAATGCACCCATTCACACAGCTGCAGTTGTTGCAGCGTGGTTTGAGGAACATCGGGATGAAGTTCAACACCTCCCCTGGCCCGCCCAATCCCCAGATCTCAACATAATTGAACATCTGTGGTCCATCTTGGAAACACGACTCCGGCGACGATTTCCACCTCCATCCTCTCTCACAGAACTGGCCGATGCCCTGCACGAGGAATGGTGTAATATTCCACTTGCTACCATTCACGACCTCTATGCCTCCATCCCACGTCGCATCAAGGCTGTTCTGAAGGCGAAAGGTGGCCCGACACCATATTAATCTGGTAAGTTGCACTTTCGTTCAGGTGTTTCCATTATTCTGATAAGCATCTGTATGTTGAACACACTAAAAACTTTACAATTCGTATGAGGTGAGTGCAGCATTTCATTCATGACTTATGATAAAGTATTTCATGATTCGCCTTGAGAGACTGAAACCTGCCAGTTAAGTAGTATAGATATTTAAAACTTGAGGTACATACGCTTCGGTGTCGGCATGAATTACACACAGTATATCAACTGTATAATAAAACTACGTGCATTTTACGTTTAGCATTATTGTAAGAGTACAAGGTAAAACCTGTCCAGTCAATAGTACGTGAGTTAATAACGGGAAGAATATGATAGATGTGTGCATGTCAACAGAAAATTAACAATACAGCACAGAAGTTATCAAACTGTTGGAAAACAACTTTCGATTATTAGATAAAGGTTTTAAGGTGATTGAACGTTTGTCTCACTAATACTGTTCTAATCGTTTCCTTGTTTTCGTAAAGACTTTAAATGGTTAGTGTTATGAAATTTATGTTAATCGTCTTAACATACCAAAGACTTGTACTTCAAGAAACAAGCGTCACAAATCAGCTGAATGAGCAATGATGAAGAGGTTGTGTAATCGAATTAATTACATAAGAAGCGAAGTATTTCACTCTCAAAATTGCCTACCTAGGTATTGTTAAACAGCAATGGATTGTCACACTTTTAGGCCATTTTCACAATCATTCGTAGTCAGTAAAATTCCACTGCTCTTATGGGAGGTTTCAGTCATAAGCATTCGTCCGTTGTTCCCCAAAATTAAAACATTCATGAATCTAAACCGACACGGACAGTATCCAGGAAGAAAATTTATCTAATTTGGTAACTGCTATTTCACACAAGGTTTGCACCACACTTTGTCTGATTATATATCCAAAAAACAAATCTAAAATAGAGCATTCGGATGCAGTGGATCATCTAAAACTACACGGGTATGAAAATCAATATTCTTATTTTTGAAGTAGAGATGATACAACAAAGCACAAAACAATTTTCAACTTCAAGAAATTATCCACGCAAAAATTTAACAAGGACACTGATAAACCGACATTTGAAAAACAACTCAACTTTCGGCCATTACCTAGCCTTCATCAATCAGAGGTGATTACTTGGAAAAGATTTTAAATCTTATATTGTCAATCGTATTATTACTTTTAAAAAAAATAGTATTTAGACTGGTTTTCTAATTGTGTATATTGCCTAGCTTGTCCTCTGCTCTATAAATAAGTCAATTTAGAACAAACTATGAAAATAATGATATATAAAATTAAAATGTTTTTCTTGTAAACGGAGTATTGGATAAAGGATCTTTCTTACTAATAATATTTTCATACCTAGCAGTACCTCAATACTACTTCTCTCCCATGATACTTCTCTCGCAAGCAGGACTGTGCTTGCCAAAACCATAGGAAAAAAGAACACACACTTTGCGGTGGGACATACGGCATGGTTATGTATCCAACATATGGTTATACGCACACTCACCTACTCGAATACATATTTTATATAAATCTATTTGTAATCGAGTTAGGTACTGCTGATACTTAACTTGAAAGCCTAACAATAAAAGATGTATACAGGAAACTTATTTTGTAGTACAGACACTAACATAAATATACTACATATACTAATAAAAAATTTAATCTATCACTCAATCTCTTGCTTTTGCGAGTTATTTTTCAGTAGTTATTAATATATTACTGATATTTAATGCCATTTATAATTATTAATGTCATTTACATAATTAAGTAACAAAAATAAGAAAAACAAAGAAAGAAGCTCACTTTTTAGAAATAGACACGGTAGAATTTTACATTACGTCCGCTGAATACAAGTCCTTTAGCACCGAAAAGTTGACAAAATGGAGGAATACGCAACCTAACGACAACGATACCAAACACTGAAAAGAAAATGCCAATCTACTGTAAACACTGTCATACACTGAAGAACATCGGAAGTAAAAACGTTTCACAAGTGTGAATATTGGTATCTATATATTTATAAGTTCAACTATCTATCAAAAGCAAAATTACCTGCCAAATCTTTGTCGAATCCATGGTCTTCCATAAATCTTCGTAAATCTCTACAACATTTGGTTAGTATCTGAAGAAGCTTCAGGAAACTGACACGGACACTGGCTTTCGGGTACTAAAAGAAAAGAAAAATATATAATCATATTTTTTGACCAGTATAAAGAAACAAAGAGGTGTTTGGGAACTGAACTTAATTTAAGCACGTATTATATACTTTGCGAAAACTACATTAAATAATGCATCAGAAAAAATAAAGAAGGCTCTATTAGCGTCAGAAAATAGGATGGCCAAATTTTGTACGTCAATCATATATTGTGAAGTTAAAGAAAAGAAAATGCACTCTTAGGGCTAAAAATTAATATTTTACTTACATGTAGCTTAGTCCTCAGTTATCATGATATTTATTCATCAAATATCACAAACGCTTTTCGGTTTTACATCCTCAGGTGAAGACAACTTTGTTTTAAATACGTGTTTATATATATAGTCAGCACACAGAAAATCACATTCTCTTTACGTTACAAGAAACCGTACTCAAATCGGTCAACCCACTCAATTTGGCGAAGATATTTTACGACTTGGTACAAACTTGTAGCGCTGACTACATATTTTTTTATTACATAATATAGTGTAATTAACGTTATTTTTGCTCGATGTCGCTCATACTTGCGCAATTTTAACCTTATATGTGGTTGAAATGACTTAATAATATTTTGTGCGCTCGGTAAAGATAAAAGATAAAATGAAATGTATGGCGGTAAATTGTGCGCTCGGAGAACTAGAACTTTTAATTAATACCTTACTTACGTATAGTCATTATTTAAATTATTTAAACCACATATCAAGTTGAAACTGCGCCAGTTTGAACAACAACGAACAAAAATATCAATCATTAGTAGGGCACGGATAGTTATGCACTTAAAATACCTAAAATATGCACTAAAAAGGAGCTAAATATACAACACAATACGCACTTTGGGAACATCTTATTTTCTTGTAAATGTTTTATTCCAATTACTGCAAATGCCTTCATGTCGACAAATGTTCATTCTTCATTTACTCATACGATTTAACATGGTAGAAAAGACTGTTTTTAATACTTCCCTCTCAAATACACTTGTTCGCATACTTTAGAACACTCTTTATTTCAAATACAGTTACATTTTACACGAAAGGAAAACGACACTACTTAAAAATTAATATTGCACTTGATTACACAAGGTCGATCTGTCTATATGTGTCCGATTTGAAACCTGCACCCCTGCTCACACAATCAACCGATCCGAATGATTCAAACAGTAACAGGAACCCAAAGCCTTCTAGTATCACACCAAGGTCGCGTGTGTGTGTTGTGTGAATCATAGCACCCAAGGTGAACCGATTTTGGGAAGGCTACGAGGTAGCACTTTTCCACGCCAAGTTTTCCGTGACACAGATTCAGAAACAGTGCAGGGAAAATGGGTGTGCATTGGGAACAACAACCTCCAAGAACATAATTAACCAACATAAACACAACGACGTTCCAGCACTTCGTTCACCCACGAAGAAGACTAGAAAGCGACCGTGTACTGCGGTGACGCCACCTATAGCTCGGAAGTTGCGGCGAATGGCCTTACAGGAAAACTCTCCTCCACAACGTGTGATGGCAAGACGAGTGCACGTGGGACAATCGACTGTGAACCGCCACCTACGAAACAAATTACAGCTCCGGATGGTGTTTAAAAGTCGTGGACATGTCATTACTGCGGCTCATCAGAGGGACAGAAAAACCCGCTGCAGGCGCCTCTATGAACGTTACCTATCCGGGGACAAGTGGAAGTTTGTAGCCACACACGATGAAGCATGGATTTATCTAGCCGATTGTGGCAAAATTCGAGCCGTAACGTACACGCCCAGCGATGCAAAAACCCATCCTGACTTCATCCGCCAGTGAAAAAGCAAGTTTCTCGAAGGGCTTTATGGTTGTCGCGGGATACTGCTATGAAGGCAAGTTAACGATTCGCCGAGTGCCTAACAACTACAAGATCAACTCCGCATTTTATCAGCAATATATTCTCTCACCAATTTATACAGAAGATCTGCCCCGTTTGTATAGAAATGCAGTACATCAAGTCCGTGTACATATTACTTTACTACTACGAAGGTTGACTGACAAGTTCTCGGCCTACCCATGAAGCATTTGTCGTAGCCCAATTTAATTTTTGCTAGTTATAATACATATCTTTGGAAGGTTAGATACCAAATTTCTCATCGATATCTTTTCCTTTGTTTGAGATATTGAAGACTGTGACAAGTGCCAATGTCAACTAACTTCATCATTGTCGCTAAGATAAGATGCCTTTGAGAAACACTTATTGATCTGGGATGTTAATACGTAACTCCTCAGTAAAGCAGATGATACTTATTTTTGTAGACAAATATTAAGTTCTGTACTGAAAACAATATACCTTGCTCTGCAATTAAATGCCTGATACCAAAGTCAAACCTAGTCTAACTCTGGGAGGTAGATTGAAACTTATTTTAACGCATTGGAGCCCATACTTTATCGTAACAAATATAAATTCTACATTACAGACTGAAGTGCAGACATTGTTCATGGTTAGAAAAATGAATGAAGTGAGCAAACGTGCTGTTACCAATACCTGCTGAAAAAGGGAATGCGTGTACAGGACATCCACAAGGATATGATGGAAACACTAGGGGATGTCCCTTCCTATTCCACCGATAAAAACTGGGTGGCGGAATTCAAGAGGGGAAAACACCTCTGTCCAAGATGCCCCTTGCAGTGAAAGACCAGAGAAAGTGGACATATCACAGCAACGTGTTGGACACATCCTAACAGTTCTGCTGGACATGCACAAGGTTTACTCGCTGGGTCACGAGAAAGTTGACTGTTGAAAACAAACGCGAAAGGCACAGTCATGTCTGCCGCAAACCTGACCTTCCTTGAAGCATATCCTGTAAAATTTCTGGATCGTTTTGTGACCATGGACGAAGCATGGGTTCACCACTTTAACTTCCGAGTCCTAGGTTCGATCAAAACAGTGGATACACTCCCCACCCCCAAGGAGTTCAAGTCAGTCCCATCAGCTAGTAAGATTATGGTCTTCGTTTCTCTTTTGGGGGGGGGGGATGCGGTTGGAAGAAGCGTGACCTTTTCCACCAAGACAACGCACCCTCGCACAAGTCCACCACTGCAATGTCTGCCCTTCAAGTCCTGTGGCTTCGCAATGCTTCCACGCACTCCCTACTCGTCAGTTTTGGCTCCCTCAGAATTTTTTCTGTTCCCTAAGCTCAAACAACACCGAGCTGGAACCAACTTTTTACATGCAGGATGAAACGTTCTACAAGGAAGGCATAATGGGCCTGCAGCACCGGTATCAAAAGTGTGTGGCGCTGAAATGGAACTATGTTGAAAAATAGCCATGAATGATTGACCTCTGGACAACCTTTCACTGGTAGGCCGAGAACTTTTCAGTCGCCCTTCGTATTACTACCATTACTACTACAATGCTTAAAAACGTTAAATCTAAATATTTCTATTTAAAAATCTAAACTATTTATTTATCTCTGATTGCTGTTTGAATTTTAAAACGGAAACAAGGTATTTGTTTCATTGTTATCAGCAATAAAATTACTGTTTTTATTAATTAGATCGCGGCACAGAAGGCTAAAATATTAAGAGTAACATAAACGACGCGAGTCTGCCTAACATTTAAGGCCTTATGGGTGTTTACAATACTGGTTTAAAATGAATCTTGGTGGACAAACGGATTCAATATATTCGGATCAGATACTATGGATTAAAAAGGATCTGGATCTGGTAATCGTTAGTTCTTTTCTAGTCTTTACACATCGTAATGCATGTGTATGTAACACAGATAACTCTATTAAAGAATGAACATCGAGTTCAAATAAGCACTTTACCTGTAACAATTGGAGAACATGATACCCTTCTCCACACATGAGCATATCTTTTCCTGTTTTAGCATGAGTGCAGAAAATACTTTCCAAGGCACAGTAAGCATTCTCCAGAAACTCTTCATCTAGTACCGGCGCTGGATCTATGTGGAAAAGTAATAAGACAAAATTACTGACTTAATTGTACAGTAAATTTAATAAAATAAAGCTTGCATTCAAATGTCAGTTTCGTTTCTACTGTATTACGCTATAAAGATTTTAAGATTACCTCGCTATATATAGAATACGGACTCCCAACCTTGGGTACGCGAAAGAAATTGAATAATTGCGGAAAAAGAGGAAACAATACCGAAACATTTTTCTTCAAAACATGCAGTTTTTCAATTATTAATAAATTAAAGTATCAAACGTAATGTATTTTTATGTAATCTATCTATTTATTTGAATTCATTGTATGAATTTAATCTTTAATGCATACATGTTCACATCCTTATTCCATAATCTTATTATTGGACTCTTTATTTACATTGAAAATCGTCATATTGCTCTGAGGACTCAGATCAAAGTCTCCTGTAATGCGAATACACGTAACGTTATACTTATTTACAGTTAGTTACAATATATGAATTTGAAACAGCATCATCATCATTAGTATTCCACCGAAGGCGGCATGCCCTTCAAGGCACGTTAAACCCTCTCCATTTATCACAATCTTGAGCCTTCCTTTTTGTCTCAGCATACCATTTACCTCTGACAAAGAGCTAGATTCGTATCTCTCGCCCACTTTCTCATTACGTATGTTCTGTCAAGCGGACGTTTTACATTCTTCTTCATGTCCATATTTCAAAGGTCCATACTTCATGTCCACTTTTCTTTCTTCAATTTTTTTGTCTAAATATTTTTTTGAGTTCGCGTTTCGGCTCCATATAACACAATACTCCACAGCAAACATTTCATCTATCTTTTCCTCAACTCTTTGTTCATCGGTCCACAGAAGAGAGTGTCTTCTTCGTGAATGCCTTTTCCCCCGTTACTATTGAATTAAATTGAATTTATTTATGGCCTTTAGGCATCTCAGGCCCAGCCGGGATAGGGCAGGGAAGAGGATTTTGGAAGGTAGTCGGCCAGGACTTAGTATTGCATATACTATACCGGCATTTACCTCCACGTTACTATTCTTTACTTCACTTCTTTCTCACAATTCATATCCTTACTTGTAATATTTCCCACATACTCGAAGCTCCCACATACACAGTTGTAAAAGGCTGTAGACCTGTTCTACATTTTGTCTTTCAATTTTGATTTTCATTCAATGCTCCTCGCAGCCTTTCTTACAACTGTTTTAACATCATGTTAAGTGATATCTCATTCTCTGCAAAAAGAACCATATCATCTGAAATATATCGCATTTGACTTTTCTTCCCTCAACAGTAACTCCTCCAATTTCAAAGAATTTCTTTACAACCTCTTCTGGATATATATTAAATAAAGTAGGCGACCCAGTTCTCACTCCTCAATTTAATGGTGAACGTTATGATCAGTCGTCGTCTACATTTATTCTTATTCTCTGATTTAAATACAATTTCCTTCGATCTTTCCACTCCACACCTGCCTTCTTTAATACTTGCATTAGGATTTTCGCTAACTTAATCAAATGCCTTTACCAGCTACGTATATTTCCTTAGCTTTCTCTATGCATTCTCTCTCTCTCTCTCCCACCCCCCTATTCTTTACAAACCAATAAGGTTTCTTATTCTTTTCCCTCTTCAAAATCCAAACTATTCCTCTTCAATTTCTGCGTTATCCTACCACATAATCTTCTTTTCAATATTCATTGAAGAATCTGCGCTATTAGGAGCATGGTCCGCTAATCTTCAGATCATGTTGCATTCTTCTTCTTTTTCAATGTAATTATTATTTTCCTTAAAAAAATCGTTTGGCCATTCTCCTGAGTCATAAATTTTGTTGCAAAGTAGCAATGATTCGTTTTTTCCTTTCTCTTCCACAATTTCTTATTAATTGAATCGGAATAGAATCCACACCCATTGTTTTGCCAGTTTCCCTTCCACTAAAAGCTTTCTCAAATTCTTCTCTAAGTATTGTTGAAATAAGCGAGGATCTACTAGTATTAGTTGCATCTTGCAATAGGACCAACACAGCCGTGGATGAACTCTTGAAAATAATTGTGGAAATTTTACCTTTCCTGTAATTTGTCACATTCGCATAGAATGTAGATTTATCGAATCAGCATCTTCTACGTACAGTATTCTAAAAATGATAAGTTTCATTCACGAACTGACGTTTCCTGAGAAATCTAAATTTTGACATGAAATTTCTAAGTCAAAAATTAAAATGAGAATATTATTAATGTTGATGATTATGAGCGCCTTTATGTTAGCTTTTAGAGTTGATATATGTAGCTGTTTTTGTATAATGTAAAGAAAAGATCTGGTGAAGGAATAGATAGGCCCGATACTTTACAGCGGGATTCAGAGAGTCATCTCGGCTATCATCGGGCTTCCGATCACTATGAGCTATGTCCGAGTTTCGATCCGAACTAGCTTGGCCATTGGCTGATATCTTGCGACAACGTAAGTCACAATAGCTGGGGATTAACGTGCAGCCGAAGCGAGCACGCTTCTGTCGAGTCAACCTATATTTCGAAATCTAAATCTTGTGATGGCAAGGGGAGAATGTAGTCGCTATACCATGAGAAAGAGGAAGAAAAAAAAAAGAGAGAGAGAGAAATGGAATGTTAAATGTTGAAGGCAAGGACGAAGGAAAAAAAGAGGGGGTCAAGAAAATGGGTGTGTATGTGTGGGTATGCAAACACAACATGGAAGCTTGCCATATATCACTATGATATTATTTAAGAGAAGTAAGCGGAGTCGCTACGTTTTTCTTCTTCCTCTGGTTTTCTCCAAACTATGCAAATTATTTATCACTGGCACATTCGTAAATTAATTTCTATCTTCTTCCGAAATTAGTATGTCATGTTTCGATTATCGGAACAATAACTAAAATACACAAATTAAAACAAAAACTGCGGGAAAATTACTCTAACCGCTCGTTTCACCAAACTTAAAACAAAACCAAAAAATTCACCAAAAATTTAACAACTGATTCGTTAAGCATATCTTACGTCTGATTAAGAGAAATTACAGTTTCTTCGACATCTGTTAGAGCAAACGGATTGTTAAAGCTCTCGTTAACTTTAATCCTCCCATTTTTCTCGATTAAATATTTAACAAGTCGATAGTATTTTGTTACTCTCGAGTTTGAAGGTAGAAAACAAGAAAAAGAAGGTAACAACACATAATTGCTTAATGATAGAATTAATATATATACTTTCGCATAACAAACTTCAATCAGATTAAACACGAAAAACATGTTTTTAACAACAGAAATTACTCAAATGTACGTATTCTCTCACTTTGCAATGCTCCTGATCAGTGTTCATGTGGATTGCATACACTGGTCGTTACGTGGTATAGTTGATTAGCGAGCGTTCATTTTAGTTTTTAGAGGCGGTACTTCGAACCCCGTCGAGGAAAGTAGATACTTTTATCACGGTCA
>JAGDQP010022970.1:0-10468 GCA_022664845.1 Lepisma saccharinum | reverse complement strand
TTTTTTTTTTTTTTTTTTTTTTGCGACAGTTTATCTTCGTTCTTTGACTTTGCTCATCCAGTGCCGATTTGGATTCTAAAATGCATCGATCGTAAAAGTGTAGTTTTTGGCTTTATTCGGACTTAACGAAATTCTTCCAACCTTAGAAAAGAGTAGTTCACCAGCAGTGCATCGGATCTTAGCCAATGAAGACCAGTTACGAACTTTCGTGACAACGGCGAGATTAGGACCACTAACAAATTGAGTCCAAGAGACAGTCTTTGTGTGGGATTGCTTCTCCAACGATTTTAGTGATTTCAATTGAATTTCTTGGTTCAACTCCTCATGAAATATTATCATCTTTAACTGACATATTCTCAGCTTACGTGGGTGGTTTTAACTTGTGTAATTTTGGTTCGGATTCACTAAGTTATGGGAATTCTGCGTTACTGGATTATAACATATTGGTATCCGATATTTTAGCTTTATTGTAAATATTAAGCCGTCAACAGGTGAAGGCGAAGCCTGGATATTTCTATATCGCCCAAAAGTATTCAAATATTATCCTTTCTCCTGAATATTACCCGTGCATGATAGTTTGTAAGAAAGTGTGTATTTAGGGGACTCGTCAGTTATGCTCTACGAGCTCTTTACTATATTTAACACTACGTAAATTGATATTTGACTTTAGAAAAAAATAGCAAGAAACAAAATGGAATCGAGAAAGACTGTTTCGAAATAAACAATGGCTAGACGTGAATGTTTCCTTTGCAACATACAATCAAGATGAAAAATCCAAGAAAACAGGTAAATAAATGATATTCTATATGATACAGTAGTCACATATTTTAATAAAAATATAACGAAATAATTATAGCAATAGTAATACTGTACTAAAAATAATAACATTAATATCTATTTACATTCGTAGGTCGTCGTCCTATTAATTTTGCAACATGCAGTGAACGAACCAAACGAAGGAGAACAGAAGATATTCGCTCGCATAATACTGGTGAAGAACTTGGTTATGCTACCCAAATGAGTCTTCGAGCATCTGGATAATTAGATACGGTAAAAATAGTATGAAATGTTACATCAATTGCTTCAGAAGCACACCGAAAATCTGTTAATTTTGTTGTACCAGAAGTTGTTTCAGGCGAATATGCTCTTTCCATTCTCATCGACGAAAAATTATAAAAAATCTACACCGGATTGCAAAAAAAATCTTTATTGACTTCATAGTCGTAATCAGCGACCTCGAAATCATAATGAAACTGATTTCCAGTCTAACTGGACAATTTTCAATAAATTTTGTTCGGCATATTGGATCCACCATTTTGATTTTTTAAATTATGACTTCATAATCGTAATCATCGACCTCGAAACCATAACGAAACTAATTTTCAGCCATTTTGGAGGATTTTAAAAAAAGTTCGCCATTTTGAATTCAAAATCGTTATCAGCGACTTCGAAAACCCCTTTATACAAAATTTCGTGCAAATTGAACAATGTTTTCAAATTCTGACCAGCTTTTTGGGATTGGAATCCGGCGCGGTGTGAAGTATGGAATTCAGTCGGCAGAAGAGGAAGGAGGTCGGTGCGTGATGCAAAGAGAATTTTGTCTCGTTGTCAAAGGACTTTCGCAAATTTTGTGGGTCGTGTGGTGACTAAAGATGAAACCCTGGTTTCACCACTATGATCTGGAAACAAAACAGTGGATGCAGTGGCGCCACCAGTTTTCACCCCGACACAAAAGTTCCGGCGACAAAAATCCACCTTTCAAAGTGATGGCGATGGTTTTTTGGGGTTTACCATAGCAGGCTGCTCGTTGATTATCTCCAGCAAGGTTCCACTATTAACGCCGGATATTACTGCAGCCTCCTAGATAAACTGCATACAGCCATCAGCGGGAAGCAGCGTGGGAAACTGAGAAAGAGAATCACGTTTCTCCAAGAAAACGCTCTCTGTCACAAAGCTAATCGAATATTGCAAAAATTAGAGCAGTCAGACTCCGATTGATCATCATCACCTCTACTCTCCTGATCTAGCCCCTAATTACTATTATCTGTTCCAGAAATTGAAACTGGGCTTAGAAGGAAAGCGGTTTCAAAACAATGATGAGGTGGTTGCCGCTGTAGACCGTTGGTTTCAGGTTACTGCAGGATTTTTCGCATATTGCATTGACCTTCGGGGGCAATATGCGAAATAACCTGTTATTCGTACTGACCTATCGGCATCCCTTTCTTGTTAGGCTGGAAACTTTTCAATCCCCCCACCTCGTATACGTCTTCGGACAGTAATTTATAGTAAGTCATTAACTTTTAAAATATTTATCAGTGGACAGTAAGGGTAAAGACAAATTTTAGTACTTACCATATAGATAGTTACACCATCTCCTCTGGAAAAAGATTTCATTGGATATAACTAACTCTATGGCCTACGGAACTCGCAAGTTCTTCGCTGCAGTAACAAACGTTCGCCATTAGATTCTGTTCTGGGCAACTCGAAGATCCTTTCTAATAATATCATCCTAATGACGGTTCGGTCTTTTCAACGGGCTCTTTCCCTCCAGTTTACCAACCACAATAGAAAGTAATCTTAGTTTTTCTTCCCATCCGGCTTGCATGGCCTGTCCATCTTAGCCGGCGTGTTTTCATTATTCTTTCCATGTCAGGTGAATCATACAGTCTCTGGAGTTCTTCATTATTCAGTCTCCTCCATTCTCCGGTCATCATGTCCGATTTGGCCCGTATATTTTTTCTTAAACCCTTATTTTCAAACACACGTAATTTATGTTCATCTGCTCAAATCGTACTCCAACTCTTGCAACAATAAAGTATTAACGGCAGAATGCCCGCTCTGTATATTTTCAGTTTCAACTTCGTTGATATTAATCGTAAGGTTAGGAGTTTCTGGACTGAACAGAAACATGCGTTGCTCGATGCTAAGCTGACCTGAGCCTTAGATGCCTAAAGGTCATAAATAAAATTAAAAATTCGATGCTAAGCAACTTGTTATTTCTTCCGTGATCTCGTTTCTGCTTGTTACGTATGTTCCTAAGTATTTAAATGTGTTTACTTTTTCTATGTTCTCATTCTTAATTGCCTTCATCCTCTGTTTCCCCTCGTTATCATATATTTTGTTTTCTCTATGTTCACCTGTAGACCTATCTTATCGCAAGCTTCTATTAAGACATGGGTGTTATTTTGTAGTGCATCAATATCGTCTCCCATTATATATATCGTCTCTCACCTGCCAAAGTACGAAAGAGATGGGAGCAGACGAACATCTCCATACTTTTCGCCAACCATGAACCCGGCCTCAACTGTCTGTAACTTCTTGCAACGCAGTGCCGTCTTCTTCCTTTCTCTTATTTGTTCCGTCTCTAGTTGCACTTTTATTTTATTCTATCTTTCTATATTGTTTCTTTGTTCTCTCCTTCATCTTCATCATTATTATTATTTTTATTTCCCCCTCCCCTCCTTTACCCTCTATTTCTTCAGGAATCCCCTTACCTGCTCCTAGTAACCTTTGTACTTTCTTCACTTGGTGTTTTCTCCGACCCATCTAGTCATTTTCCCGCCTCCATAACCTGGCCACACTGTCACCCAGCATCAATGACAATACGGCGTTTCCTTAACACCACTCCCGCACCTGTCCGCTCTGTTCATTTTCCTTCCTACCAGTTGAAAACGCAATTGCGAAACGTACTAATTTTCTATAGTGTTTGTGAAGTTTGTGTGCTGCTATCTCAAGATTTCACTATGTAAGTATCCTTTTTTTCTTACCTTCTTTACCATATATATATATATATATATATATATTTGTAACGGCACAAAGACTTCTTGAGTTTACAGAAAATTTCGTTCTTCTTTTAAAATTTGTTTTTATAAGAAATTCATGTAAGATACTTCATTTTGTTTGAAATGTTAAAAATGATCTATAAATATCTGGTGTAGTAAAAAGTAATCCATTATTTTTGCATGACATAGAAGGCTTGACTTACCATAGTTAGAATGATCCGATTTAGGTCACATATGCGCCGTTTTGTTCGATAACGTGTTGCCATTTGGAAGGTAATATCATGATGTCTCTCTCATAGAAGC
Source organism: Lepisma saccharinum (assembly GCA_022664845.1). Taxonomy (NCBI): domain Eukaryota; kingdom Metazoa; phylum Arthropoda; class Insecta; order Zygentoma; family Lepismatidae; genus Lepisma; species Lepisma saccharinum. Next base: position 6,383 of record JAGDQP010022970.1, on the reverse strand, counting down.
CCTTGTCCCTATTGAAAAAAAATCGAGACAGTCGATGTTCACAAGCCTCTCTTGACGCGAATTTTTCACCAGCAAACGTGTTCGCCATGGACAGGAACAGATGGTAATCATTCGGTGCCAGGTTCGGACTATAAGGTGGATGCACAAGAACCTCCCAACCAAGCTCCCGGCCTGGCGTTGTCCTGGTGGAACACAATGCCTCTCCCATTGGCCAAAGTTGGCCGCTTCTGGGCGATTGCTGCCTTCAGACGGTCCAATTGTTGACAGTATAGTTCCGAGTTAAGGGTTTGGCCGTAGGGGAGCAGCTCATAGTAGATAATTCCTGCCAATCCCACCAAACACACAGCAAAACCTTCCTGGCCGTCAATCCTGGCTTGGGCACCGTTTGCGCCGGCGCACCGCGCTTCGACCACGACCGTTTTCGCGTGACGTTGTCGTAAGTGATCCACTTTTCATCACCAGTCACCAACCGCTTCAGAAATGGGTCGCTTTTGTTGCGATTCAGCAGATGGAAATGGTCCATGAGGTTTTTTTGCGTTAACTCGTGTGGCACCCAGACATCAAGCTTCTTTTTGTACCCAGCCTTATGCAAATGGTTCCACACGGTTTTTTGTGCAATGTTTAGCTCTTGGGCAATCGAAACAGTGCTTACATGACGGTCGGACGCGACAATGTCCGTGATTTTATCGACATTTTCGACACGTGGCCTTCCAGTGCGTGGTACATCTTTGATGTCAAAATTACCGGAACGGAATCGACGAAACCATAAACACTAATCATATTTGCAGCCGCCTGGCTTGCGTTTTCGCCTTTATCGAAGAAAAACTGTAAAATATAGCGTATTTTCTCTTTGCTAGTGTCCATTTTGACGCGCGCTCACACAACACTGAGTCAACTCATCACAACTATCTGAACAGTGTTTGTAGTACGCAATCTCATCGTTTGAACGCCATCTCGTTGAACCCGATCGGACTTATACAACGCGAGATACAGATCACTGAAGCCATCTATTGGCAAAATAATGGATTACTTTTTACTACACCAAATAATAATATACGGTGAGGATGATAATTCTTCTATGTGGTTAATTATGATACTACGAAATTATCTGAGTACGCCCTGGGATCAAGTTTCGGCACCCTGACTAATATTTTTCCTGGTGTCTCTGTCTCGGCAGAAGAATACCTTACAATTATCCGAAGATGAAGTACAAGAATGAACATACTACATAAAAAGTGTTTTAACTAATTGACTATTACTCGTTTCGAGTTGGTATCTTCATATATTCGTACTTAAGCAGATTGAAAATTTCCACACATAAATGACAGTTGGCACAGTAAAAATTATTAGAAATGTCATTCAAGCACAACCTCTATTTCGAATACTACATGATACCATGATAGATTTGAATACGGAGGCATGTGTTGGATTTTGTAAGCTAAGCTTTGGCGTTCCGTTACTTAAGAAGTCGTCCTGGCTTAACATTACGGTATGTGAACATATTTAGTAAATTACTTTTTCAAAATAGTAGTTGCATTTCACTGACAAGCATGACGACTCCAGAAAGAATAGAGGACATTTGGGAATATCTTCAGTAATGTATTTTCAATGTTTGGACTATTAGTTTACGTTCACATTCTTTGAATTTGTACACTGTAAATTATTCTTGGAGAAAAATTACTATTATTTTAGGTCGCAGTGAGTAGCTGGTAATACTTCGCGAGTCATCTATTACTTCTTGTCGCCCAGCAACTAGCTTTTGATTCGATGTTTTAAGTAACTTACGACCACTTACTACCATCACACATGAAATATTCCTGCAGGAGAATAATAATATACAGTAACAGTGTTTACAAATCAAATTGCTTAGAAAATAAAAAAATCTCAACCTACCATTCAATATAAAAATATTGATCAAGGAAGGAGAGTTTGCTTCAGTTGGCGCTAGAGGAAAAAGTTTCTCCCAAATACTGTAGCCCAGAACACCCAGATCCATAGCCCAGAACATTACCCAGTCTCCGTTTATTGTTAGAATCTGGCCTCTCATGCATTGAGTTGAAAAGTGGGGATCCTCCTCGAAAGTGACATCCTAGTAACAAAAAATTTCTACAATTAATAACGGAAAGTTTATTAAAAATAGCATTTAAACTATTTACACTCTACTTCTATATACATTAAAATTTACAGTAAATATAATTACGCACTTATTTAACCATTTCTTTAGGTAATGCTCCCTAAATGGACAAAGCAGAATGTAATTTCCTGCATTTATCATAATAATCAGTTCTTGAAGAAAGGGAAAAAAATATAAATAATACCAACACACAGCAGTTTTTTTCCTTAAGCCTGAGTTTTGTTTAGTAATGTCCGATTTTTAACTTCAAAGATCAAAAGCGAGTGCAAAACAAACAGCGAGTTCTATTTATCAGCTTATCCCAGAAGTTATGTTGTATTATTTGCACCGTGAGGAAAAGAATGATAACGTACCTGGAACACTACCGTTAGTCAGCAAAATAGTATTAATCGGACTCCACAACACTGTGCCACCTGTTAACCAGCTGTTGAATCCTCCGCTGATAGAAGTCACCGGTTTTGGAGGCAGAGAACTAGATCACTGTTCGTTGCACGTCATCCTCATTTCGCAGTGTTTTTGCGGAAAGGTGGTTTTGCAGGAGCAAAAAAGACAGTAGTTTGTTGGTACAAGACCTGATGAAAACGCCGGGTGGGAGAGTTTCAGCCACATTCCTTGATCTTAGCACAGGTCCTCCTTGCCGTGTATGGGTGCGCATTATCACCGTGGATGAGCACACCCTTGTGATCAACCAGAGCAGGGCGTTTCTCCAACACTGCAGTCCGCAGGCGTTCAAGCTGCTGACAGTAGACATCTGCATTGATGGTCTGGTTACGTGGTAAGAGTTCAAAATGGATTATCCCACCAAACACTCAACATCAGTTTGCAGGGGTGGAGATCCTGTTTTGGCACATTCCCTCTAGGTACCCACTGCCATTTGCGTGAAATGTTATTTTAGAGGACCCACTTTTCATCCGCTGTCACCATTCTGTCCAGAAATGGCTCACGGTTGGCGGGTGCGCAGGGAACTGCAGATGTAAACTCGCTGCTGCTTCTGTTGAGGCGTTAACGTATGGGGTACCCATCTTCCGAGTTTCGACACACCCAAGTTCCTGCAGATGACGATGAACGGTCGAATGGGTGACATGAAGTTCGTTGCCCAGTTCTCAACAGTTTGCATTGGATTTGCCTCCACCGCTGCTCGCAGGGCATCGTTGTCCAGCTGCACAAGTCTGCTTTCTTATGGCTTGCCGGTAAGGCTGATATCCAAAGACCGAAACCTCTGGAACCAAATCTGGCACTTTCGTACATTCACAGCACCCTAACCATATACCGCATTGATGTTTCGTGCCGCTGCGCTGGTTGGATGTCCGTGGTGAAATTCATACAGCATGACATGAAGTATGTGATCCTCCGACACTGCCATGATCAAACACAAGCCATACTTCCAAAACGTGGAGTAGACCGTTCTCCTCCTACACACTGATGCACAATCAAGTGCCCTATATAACTCAGCAATGGCGCGTGCCGTCTACTTCACTATTCGCTCGTCAGATGGCGTCACTGCGACGACCATCGTACATATGACATTTCTTATGGGATAACCTGGTACAAAGAAAACAACTACTATACGAAGACTTTACTTCATATTAGATTAGACAGCTTCTTCCGTGACAAATCAATTAAACTCCACAAAGACAAGATAGAAAAGAGCCTCTTTAGTGAAGAGTGATATCCAGCGCTGCCACCGTGTAAGTCAGTGAAAACGAGGATAATTTAAAGACTTCTTTAACACAATAAAAGAATTTTAGGGACCACGAAAAAAAGAAATAGGGATTTAGAGGAACAAAATATTTGTGTAGAGTGGTGTGTGCGTGTGGGGGAGCAGACTTAAGGATGGATGGATGGAAACTTGAGTAGTGTAAATACTGCATATGGTTGCTAATCTGTTTATGGGCAAACTCGAACATGATTTCCTGCAAACTCAACCTTTGACCCCTCTACTCTGGGTAAGATTCTTGGACGATATTGATGCTATGGACTCATGGTGAAACCAGTCTCAAGACATTCCTAGAAGAACTGAACCAATTCCGTGTTGTCCAGTTCACCTGGTCCATTTCTGACAAAAGAGTCACATTCCTTGACGTGGACATCACCTTGAAAACAACACTTTGACCACTTCCGTTCACATAAAACGCACCAACCATATGCAGTATTTACACTACTCAAGTTCCCATCCTTACCACACTAAGAAAGCGATTACTTTCTCCCTTGCCCTCAGAGGACAACGCCTGAATTCCACCACCTCTGCTGCTGAAACTTACAACCAACGCCTCCAGGAGGTTCTAGTCAACCGAGGCTACCCTTCTAACGAAACAGATCCGCCGTGGATCCTCACACACTCAACCCACTTAAAAATCCAACCCACCGGCTCTAATCACCCAGTTCCATCCTAAACTAACCAAGTTCAAACAAATCCTACACTCTAATTTCTACATTCTCCAATCTGATCTAGACACAAGATCAATATTTCCCACCAAACCTAGATTAGTTTTTCAACATCCACCTAATCTTCGAAACATATTGGTCCGTACGAATCCCTCCTTGCCACCACACCAAACCGGCGCACAGGCATGCCAGAGACCCAGATGTAAGGTCTGCTCCATTTTCATCACTTCTCCCACAATCACTATCAATACTGCTAATGGTCGGTACACCCTCAATCCCAAGGGTACATGCCACAACCCTAATGTTATATACATCCTAACCTGCAAGTTCTGTGATGCCTTTTATGTGGGGGAAACAAGCTGTGCTCTTAACATTCGAATTAATAACCATCGTCACTTCTGTACTATCAACAAACCGGATGCCCCAGTTTCCTTGCACACCGAGTTCCACAATACCAATTTTGATCTATCTTTCCTGGTTGCCATAATCCACATTTTACCCCCTACGACCAGCACCTCAACACGCCGTCTGTGGGAGAAAGCGGTTTGAACGCGAAAATAAAACCTGGCCTTAACCTTCAATAACTCTAAGCTCTCCTTTTCCTCTGCATTTTCAACTCATTTCCATCCACGATCCCACCTTGTACTTACACGCTATACAGTTACTATTCTTTCTGATTTTTTACCCTCTTTTTCCTTCAGGAAGCCCCTTACCTGCTCCCAGTAACCTTCGAACTTTCTTCTCCGTTTGGTGTTTTCTCCGACCCATCTAGTCATTTTTCCGCCTCCAAAACCTGGCCACACTGTCACCGAGCATCAAAACTGACAACATGGCGTTTCCTTAACACCAGTCCCGCACTTATCCGCTCTGTCCATTTTCTCTTCTACCAGTTGAAAACGCTTTTGCGAAACTTACATCTTTTCTACTGATTGTGAAGTTATTGTGCACCTGTCTCAAGTTCCAGATATCTACGCGCTACAACAGTCAGTTGTTCTCCAGTTTTGATGCTTTGTCCGCTACGTGTCGCCATGTCTCTTCAAACTTGTACTTTGTGAACACGTGAACTTCGCTCTCTTCCTCTCTACTTGAAAAAGTGTCAATACACGAAATATAATGACTTTTTTATACGAACATGTGAATATGTGTGATCTAATGCGAAAGTAAACTGTAAGTATTATCCTTTTTTCTCCTTCATTTGTCTTATATATAATAGTCAAACAAGAAGAAGAAAAAAATGCATACTCACACAGTAGATTCTTGAGACAGGTGTACAATAACTTCACAAACACAATAGAAAAGATGTACGTAGGAGAGAAAATGGACAGAGCGGATAGGTGAGAGACTGGTGTTAAGGAAACGCCTGGGTGACAGTGTGACCAGGATATGGAGGCGGGAAAATGACTAGATACGTCGAAGAAAACACCAAACGGAGAAGAAAGTGCGAAGGTTACTTGGAGCAGGTAAGGGGCTTCCTGAAGGAATGAATAAGAGGGTAAGGAATCAGAGGGGAGGGGGAAATAATAATAATAAAGATGAAGGGGAGAACAAAGAAACAATAGGATAGAAGGGCAACTAGAGACGGAAGAAAGAAGAGAAAGGAAGGAGAAGACGGAGTTGCAGGGAGTTAAAGGCAGCTGAGGCCGGGTTTATGGTTGGCGGAAAGGATAGAGATGTAGTCTGCTCCCATCTGTGACGTACTCTCATCTGTTTCTAACTGTGGCAGGTGAGTCAGAGTTCAGGACTTTCAGGATTCTTTCGAGTCAGAATCCTGAAAGTCCTGAACTCTGACTCGCCTGCCAGTTAGAAAGAAATGGGAGCAGACGTACATCTCTATCCTTTCCGCCAACCATGAACCCGGTCTCAA
>JAGDQP010022969.1:0-11330 GCA_022664845.1 Lepisma saccharinum | reverse complement strand
TATACACTAGCTGGTATATCCATCCGTTGGTGCGCTGCGAATAAAATCTGTTGACAATACTGACAACTGTTGTTTGAGGTGCACGGAGTACCTCTATGACCTATCCATGTAGTTACATGCCAAGTTAAGTGTGTATAGGGACAATTTATAGGAGCGATTTTAAATATTATTTTTTATAAATTGGTTGGCAACACTGAATGTGGTGCCTGCGGACCCTGAAGTACCTCTACGATCTGTGCCCGTGACTAAATATGAAGTTTCGTGCGGTTACTTGCAATAGTATGAGACTAAAATGAAATATTAAATTTTCTAAAATTGGTTGGAAACACTGACAACTGTCCCAGTATATAATACACATACGTAGAAAATTTGGTTTATATCAATCGACACGTGTAGAGTTAAGACACTTGTATAAATTTAAATTTAAAATAAGCTGGCAACACTGATTGCTGCGGGGCTTGGGGATGGGGACACCCATGGTATTTTTCTATTGTATAAAATAATGTTTATGCCATATTTAGTGGTTATACATCCAACGATATTGAAGCAATTTGAAAATAAAATTTGTCTTTTAAAAAGGTGGCAACATTGACGACTGAGGTGCAATACCGAGTCCGGAATATATCATGGACCAGTACCTAAGGAACGAGTATGCAAAATTTGGTTGGTGGAAATCAATGCATGCATGTAAGGGTGTATAAATAACATAAGGACAGACAGACACACCAAGTTTCGGTTTTATATACACGAGTATATTGTAAGATGTATAGTCCAAATTTTGAGACAATTTCAATTAACGAAATAAGCTTCCAGCGTATTATCAAGTGCTACTTTCCGAGTGTGCTATTGGTAAACTTGTTCTTGCTAGAAAAAAATAGCCGTTCACTGCCACGCTCCTAACCCACCTTTCCCTGTAATCTTCAAATGATCACGCTCGGTGATAACAAGTGCTACCTGCTTTTCTTTCAGCCACCCACTCAGGCATTCCGTTTGAAAACTTCTCCTGAAAATTATAGCCTCTCCACTTCACTCTATATGGTACGAGGCCTGTATTTTTCCCCCTTGGCAGGGAATTCTGAAAATAAAAAATGAAGCGCTTATTAAATTGAACTACGGAATCATTAGCTTTCATTCATCATATTTCTGTTAAGTACCTGTTACAACTTCCTAGTTTCTGTCAACCTTGTACCAGGGTTTTTTTTTCCTTCTATCGCTTTTTGTTTTCTTTTTACTGGGTGTATCTTGTCCTTTTTCGGTTTTCGTACATCATTACGAAACCAAATATGGCAACTAAAGCAGTCGTAAGTGGAATTATGAATTTATGGACAGCCAAAAAAATAGCTTAATTTTTTTTTCCTTGAATGAAAGTGGTAGGTGTTTCTTCCTCTTTTAATTTTATTTTTCATCAGAGGATTTAATGAAAGAGAAGCACGTCTAACATGAAGTATCGTACATATTAGCAGTCTGTACTATTCCAATTTTCTAGCTATCTCATATAACAATCAACTGTTAAACAATATCTTGATATTTCCTTTGTTGTTGCGGTTTTTTTTTTTTTTTGTTTTTCGTAACCCTTATTTTACACAGCATGTAGCAGTATTCAACGCACAAACTTCTCAACTAAACTCCTGACAGCAAAATAAGAAAAAAAAAGTCAACTTAATGATTTTATTGAATTCCGAAATACAGAATTTCCAGCTTGGAGTCTAAAAATTGAAATCTTGTAATGGTAATTAAAATGAATATTTCTTCAAAAATGATTATATATATATATAAACCTAAAAATATATTAGTGCAGTAAAATATATTTTAGCTAGTTAATTAGTATCAATGTAGTAGATACTAGAAGTTAAAATGTGATGTCATAAGGTGGTCAATGTTTCCAATCTAGGGTAATTCCGTTATATATGGACAATTTCTCGAGCAGTAGCCAAATGTGAATGGAAATTTGTACGCAGCAAACCTTTGATCCCAGTATTATTCTGTTGAACATCTGCGTTTGGTTCACATTTGACTACTATGGCGAGAAATAGAAACTTTGGTACCGAAGCGCTGTAGCTCAGTGATGGAGCGTTGGCGTAGTTTTGGGAGGTCGTGGGTTCGATCACAACGGCCGACCGTCCTGACTGAGTTTTTCAGGGATTTTCCTGTCTCACCAGGGTCCGCATCCTTTTCCTTCCCTATCCCTGCCCGAGTTTTAAATGTCTGAAGACCATAAATAAAATATTTGAATTCGAAGCCCCGGCCTAAGTTTCCCAGGGTCTCCCTCAGATTCACCAGGGGTATGCCGCGATGTTACTGTTACGGTAAGTAAGACTCTGGTTAATATTTTTCTCATTTTTTACCTAACTCATCCCGACCTTAGCCAAACATGACAAAAGCCCATAAATAAATTTAATCAGAAGCAATGATTACGTAATACGTATTTTTATTAGTCTGCGTATTTATACGGTCAAATAGTGCTCATTTATAGCCGAAGGAATTTCAACTAACTATTAACTTGTAATCATATTTGTATTAAGTATTCGCTGTACCTGTTTTTAAGTTGGGAACAAACAACTCCGATTTAGAAAGGATTTTCCTAAACTGCTATTTTTATCTGCTATTTTTCACACACATTTTAAAATAGAAGTTACTGCTCTCACTGCTACGAAAAAGTACCCGTTTTGCTCATCACTATTAAACAGTCTGTTGGATTGATGGAACAAAAGTCTATGTGACATCATTCAGCTAGGCATGGTACCGAGACCGAGACTGGTCCGGCAAAAAGGTGGTGGAAAGGGCGGCAAAATTTAACTTTGGCCCCCCATAAAGAAATTTCTAGATACAGCCCTGAAGAAAGCAATTTTTTTTAAAGTCTATCGCCTTTCGAGACGAGACCGAGATTGGAATTTCCAGGTCGAGACGAGACCAAGACCGGAATTTTCAGATCCAGACGAGAACGAGACTGACGTCAGTCTCGTCTCGATACTATCTTTACATTCAGCGTCACACCACTCTGCGGACAAGTTTCAACATCTTTGCCGTTTTTCTCAATACAGGCCAAATGTAACATAGACGTTTATTCGAGCATACGCTTCAGATATTTTTGTACACAGTGTTGTTCGACTATAAAATGTTTCTTTCTTCAGTCGAAATACCACGTTTTCTATTATTTATCACTACAAGAAACAATCTCTAATTTTCTATTCCCTTTTTTTTTTTATCACTTTACCCTAACCTAAATATTTTACTACAAGAAATTACAAGTTAGTGCAATTATCCCTTTTCGTACGTGTCTCTAGAATTTGCACGCGATTTCTTGGAAGTAGAATTTTGTTTCTAAATTTCCGTTACAGTTTCTTTTAAATAAATTAGTGTGGGGAAACGTATTCACAAACATTTCAAACACGTTTTAAACTCAGTGACATCTCAGAAGTTTCTTACGTAACTTCCTTAGTAAAATAACCCGTGAACAGAAGTGATATGAAAATCATTCTCAATATGAGGAGAAAATTGTACTCGTAAAGAGATATTTTAATATATTGATGTACACAATTAACGTTAATTATTCTCTATTTTGCATTTTGTTTATAATATTCATTCTCCGGTTTAATCAATCAGTTGCGCATTAGTAAGTGAACGCCAAAATTGGAGACGAAGTTCGTTCGCTACTGCAAAAAGACAGGGTGAAACCATAAGCGTCGTTAGCTTCTAAATATTGTGGGGGACATGCTACATTTCACATGCTCAAGTTACTTTTTAACTGTACAATTTGGTTTGTTTTGGTTTAATATGCTAGAAGCAATTTAATGATTAGTAACTCATAGTCTAAAGTGCAAGAACTTTCATTCATAAGCATTCAAGAACACAGGGGTGAACCCAGGAAGGGATTGATAATCCTCATCACCGACACCCGATAAACACATTTAAAAATTGAATTATAAGAAAAAATACTCTAAGAAAATGGTATTTTAAAAGAAAATATTGCTCCTCCTCATGGACGTAAGAATATAATAGGACAAGTAACAAACAATTCACTCAATGTTATAAAAATGGGACGGCTGAGAGTGCAGTTTGTCATTCCAACATGGCGGATTGCGCATACTTTCTGGAAAGGAAGCAGACGATATTGTGAATGTGCAAATAAATTTTAATTATCTAAATTTGTCCTTAACTACTAATTATTATAAAATAAGTGTTATTGCAGTACACTTCCTTCTTAAGAGCAGTGATCATCAAATCTTGAAACTTGATATTATTTCACTGTTATTATTGAAGAGAAAACTTAAATATTGCTTACCTATTTATCCTCACACGTACCTCTTGGTTGGCTTCATCAGACGCAACCTTCACATACCTTAAATTATTTCACATAAATTTAAAAGTTGTAATTAAAAGTGGTTCAATTAACATTACTTCTTATGGCCAGTTGCAATGTTTTGGTCAATTCAACATGGCGGCAAGGCGCACTTCCGGCCCATAATTTTGGCTTGTTACTAGTCCTATTATCCTATTATATTCTTACGTCCATGCTCCTCCTCCCCGAAATAAAATCCTAGGATCTATTCAAAGCCTACCATAACAATGTCACAAATTCGGCTGGTTTATGAAATTATGTTATTAATGTCAAAATCAAAATAATATACATTCATTAGAATAGATTCAATTAACTTACCGAAAGATCAAATGGCAGTCAGCTTGAAGTTATCTCACTTCTCAGTGGCCAGTGCCAAACTGTGTCCTTTCATTTTTCGAAACGAAAATAGTAGCAAATTTTGTTGTTGTCAACACTATCTAAAAGGTCATTAATGACATTTGAGATCGATTCCATACATTTGAGAAGTCCTGACAGGTTAGTAGTCCTTCCTTGAATTGTTTTATTAAGCAATTCAAGACAGAATAGCAATTCGAGAGCTACAATGCAGCCAAGATAAGTGACTCCATTTTCTGAAATTCTGAAGCAACCCACTAGCTTTCTCGTATTTATCTTCAACCAACTCCTCCAGAATTTACAGAGTGATTTCATATTTGTTTAAAGCTTCTTCAATCTGGGATTTTCTATACAGAAACTGAGTTGGACACCAAAGACGTATCTTCGAAATTTTGAAATTCAACAATTTATTTGGTCCTTCCTACCCGTAAAATGCCGGTAAGTTCTCAACCTTAGGCATGACACAGAAAATTATTGAGGGGGGCATGACCCTCCCCCCTTCTCTAACGACACCCATGGGTGAAACCATTTTGCCCAGAACGAAATAAATTTTCGAAAAAAAAAAAAAGTAGACCACTTTTGAAAACAAGTGACTCAAATGGTTAAGAAAATATATCTTACGAAATATTACAACCTTTTGAAAGGGTTATAAAGTTAAAACATTTCACGAAAACTTACAAGGTAACCCTGTATGAGCTCATATCGAAATGCACCCTGAAATGTTATTGAAAAAATCTACATCTTACAGAAAGGTCTCATTAAAAAAAAAAGTTATTATTTATTATTAACTCTAATAAGGTCCCTTAGTCAGCGTTGAAAGATTGCGTGACAAAGTATACGAAAAATAAGTTTTATTATTATTATTATTCCATCTTGGTTGAAAGACCGGTGAAAAGGAGACCATTGGGAAGACCGAAGCGACGTTGGGAGGACAATAATAGAATGGATCTTTTAGAAATATGGGGGTTATGATGAAAACTGGCTTGATCTTGCCCAGGATAGAACCTGATGGCGAACGTTTGTTACTGCGGCGATGAACTTGTGAGTTCCGTAAGCCATAGTCATTATTATTATTATTTCATAAACAATCGCTTCAGATTCAAGCGTCTCCTCCACACGGTTACACTCCTCGCTGAAAGCAGAGCTCCGATTGTCCTAGAGGCTAGCACACTCGCTTTATCTCAGTGTAGTCACGGGCGTGTACGCTTTACCACGTAATCTTTTCAACCTCGATCTCAGGATCTTACAGTTGAAAGGGCAGCTAGTTTTTTTTTTTTTTTTTTATACGATTTTTCTATATGACGTAGATTCTCGTAGCGAAATTTCTAAATCAGTTGGCTCTAGAAGGGGCAGGTCCTTTACATTTGGTTAGATTTCTTCGTTTAAAGAATTTACGTTTTAGCACGAGTTCATCAGGTTCACCCTCAGTTAATACTCGAAAGAAATTCAGGTGGCTCAGTGGTAGAGCCACGCATAGATTTACAGTATAAATTGGTCCACTGGGCTCAGGCCCAGGGCGCGCCAAATCTTGGGAGCTCAGTTATTACTAACCACCACCAGATATTATGGGAGAGTAACACTTGTTGGGATGTTATTCACGACGATTACATGACAGAAGAGCGTTGCGAGAACATAGCGCGATAAAACAGCGGCGGTCAGAACGGAGCGGGCGACAAAATACCGTTGGTCAAAACAGAGTGTGAGACGAAATCGCCACCGTCAAAACAGCGCCCGTGTGAAAAACAGTGCTAAACAGAACAGTGTATGTCAATAAGATACGGTGGACAATCTTCAACTCAGTAACTACTAGAGTTATATGAAGGTGTATGAGGTGTCATTGGAAAGGTATTAGCGCATCGCGAGGCGAATACAAATCCTATAGATAATCAAGATCACAGGGGCTGGTCCAGAGAAAGGGTCCCAAAATTACAATGAGGGCGCCAAACTTTACTGTGCCCAGGGTGCCTTGAACCCTAAATCCGTGCCTGGGTAGAGTGCTCCTTTAGTGTTTGGAGTACTCGGTTTCGATCCCTGCTCATGCCATGTGGGCTTTGTGGTGCACAAACACTGTGAGTTTTCTTGGGGTTCTCCCGTTTCCTCCTACTTTTTTCATTCTAGAAATTCTCCCACCATCATCCATTCGGCCTGAGCCAAAGTTGGCTAAAGACCTCAAAGATTAAATTTAAATTCAATTCTAAATAAATGTAGGTTTGTTATCCTTTTGGAAGTCTATGTGATATATACACTTTCTAGTTCAGCTCTCTAATAACGTTCAATCCAGTCGGTTTACCAACTTTAGAAAGAGTATTTATACTTTCATTAATATATAATTTTCTTTTAGTAGAAGATAACTTAATTGAAAAATTCTGTAATCACTATCCCATCATCGTGATCATGGTAAACCATTTCTCATTTTAAAGCGAACTGGGATAAGAGCTTTTTGGTGGTTTTAGTTTTTTTGAGTGACGTGTACTGGAGTGAGATAGATTGGATTCGGTTGCCTGATGAAGAGAGCCAAAGAGTGATGGAGAAAATGCTATATTTGGGGGGGGGGAGAGGGAGGGTTGGCGAAAGTGGTAGCTGTAACCGAGTGGTAGGGAAGGGGTTAGGCGGAAAAGGTTGTTGAAAGTAAGTGTTGTCAGTTACAGCTGGCGTGAGTTGAACAAATGACTTTTGTTTTATTGATGTTTTTTTATTATACTGGTCGGTCTCTTTCTATAGACTTTTTTTTTCTTTTGGTTCACTAAGCTCATGGATGGATTGGAGATGTATTTGACTATGAGCGATTGTGGGCTTCATATTAAGTGCATTTAGGTCATTGACTGTAAAATTGGTAGTAATAATTTTTTACACGGATATTTTCACTGTGTTAATTTTTCGCTTTAAAACTGGATGTTCATCCAACATTTAATGCAAACTGATATGATATGGAATTCCGTTTCTGCACTGGAAAAATGACCTGATTAGCAGTGGAAAAATGCATTTTGAAGCTTCCATGTGCATGTGTAGCTCACGCTTTCGTCATAGAAGCTGTACCAAGGCATTGAGACGCAAATCTTTGAGCATGACGCGACACGATTCGCGGGTAGCATTCTATTAGCGTACCTCAGCGATATTTTGACCCTTCAACCGTTCCTTCATATTATCAAAGATGGCGCAATCAAAGGAGGGTTAAAAATTGCGAATATGCATGTCGCATGACTGGGTACTCTAGTTACTGTGGTGTTACTGTTATAAGTTCACTGGTCCTCGCTACACACTACACCACCCGTGAACAACCGGAGCCATCGGACGCTACAATAGCTACCTCTTTGCAGTTCCCCTTTCATGGACATTTCTACCTTGCGCTATAATTATTTTTCCCCTTTACCGAACTAGATCAATTGGATACTCAAACATCCACTTCTCTGCATACTGAAACATCTCGTCCAAACATACCACTCAGTCACTTCCTGATATTAATTCACTCAAAGAATATCCTTGCTTACAATCTCCTCATCAGCAGGGTTTGCTTGTAGCAAATGAAACTGATAGTGCCATGGATGTAGAAGGTTTTCTTCACCCTAAAAAGACTAGTCGTGTCAGTCATATTGATGCCTCTACCCCACCTGTCCAGACCTCTAATAAGTTTTGCTGCACTAAACGCTGACGATGTATATCATAAAGAAAACTCTAAAATAGAAGATCCCCCTCATTCTCCAAAGCCAGTAGCCATTTTAATATATGGAATTACTAACAAATATCAGTTCAGTAAATCTCTAAGTTCGATTTGTCAAGAACGTCCTATTATTAAACAGACTGCTGAATTCTTAAAATTCCAAACTCACTCAAAATCGGATTTTGATAAGCTCTAGACTTACTGTCTCCAACAAAAGCTGCAATTTGCATCTGCATCTTATCAGCAAACTCGTCCACTTAAGGTGGTACTTCGCAAACTGCCATTTGACACATCCACTACAGCTATTCATGATTATCTCGTCGCTTCAGGATACCCGTTTCATACCGGTTCTCAATTACATACTCAAAACTACAGGCTCCAAGCTTCTTTATTCATTGTTTTTGGTTACACTTCGAAAATATTCTTCCAAGGCCATTTTTCAGCTCAAGTACGTATGTTGTTCATGTTGAACCTTACAGCACTTCCCCTCCTATTCTTCAATGTTTCAAATGTCAACGTTTAGGACATGCTCAGAAATTCTGTTATAACCTACCCAAATGTGTCAAATGTAGAAACAATCATCTAACGAATGAATGTACCAAGAAAACCAGGGACAAACCTACATACTGCATTCACTGTGGAGGTGACCACCCGGCTGATTACTGGGGGGGATATCAAGTCCTACCAAACGCAAAACCGCAGCTTCTACCAAGACTACCCTCATCAGCAAACCTTCTCTGGGACGGTCGTAACTCATAGTGCTGTTACCGCCCATAAAATCCATTATATATATATACCAAACCTTCTCCAGCATCTGCTACATCCTCTCGTGACTCCAATATAGGAAACACACACAAAGATCTCTTTACACTTTTTCGAGATTTTCCCTTCTCACTACAATTAGTCAAGATCTGAACAGATTGTGCTCCACTTCCAATCTTCTAGACAAGATACCTATCATCATTGACACCTTACAGAAAATCTTCACTGCTTGTGATCATTAATTGATCCCACTATGCAATACAAATCAAGACTAAGTCATTTTCCAGACTTACATTCGTGCCTTGCATACTATCTTCGTGATTCAAGTTACGCCATTTAACTGAAGACAACCATCTCTCCTTTCCTTCCCCAGTACTTTTTCCTTCGTCTTTCCTGACCTCCATTGGAGTTCAACGCTCAACGTAACAAACCCTTCCAGACACTATTGCTGAGGGAAATTACAAAAACAATCAATCAATCAGGCCAAGTTCTACTATACATAGACTTAGACCAGGAATTTGAATATCCTAAAACCAGTCAAGAACACAACGGCACGGTACGATAATACCTCATACTCATAATATTTAATTTATCACTTTCGACTATCTCGAGTATTCTAAATTTGTACATCACTAGCAGTAGTTTATTTGATATGCCTATAATAAATTAAGCCCATCGTCTGTCGCAAATAGGAACTTAAGTTCCGAATTCCGACACTTCATTAACGTTTTCTTTTGTCTTCTACTGTGAAACTTGATCAGTTATTTTCATGCCACCCCTCGGGGAGGCAAGATGTTGTGTTTGAAGAATTAAATATGATACGGTACAAATATTAAAATAAAACTTTTAAAAATAAAGTTTCGGTGCATAAGCTCACTTCTCAAGGAATTTCACAAATGACAATATTAATTGATTCAAAATACCACGGTGGGTCAGTTGGTAGAGCACTCACCTCTGGTGCTAGGTGTCGTCGGATCGATCTCTGCTCATGCCATGTGGGCTCTGTGGCGGACAAACACCGTGTGCGTGTGTTTTCTCGGGGTGCTCCCGTTTCCTCCTCCCTTTCTTCATTCCACTAATTTATCCCATCATCATCCATACGGCTTGAGCCATAGTTACCTAAAGGTCTTAAAAATTAATCCAAATTCAAACTACAGAAACAAGACCAGGTCATCGGGTCAATTGGATTACGATTTGGGTCGTTGGGTCTGGCCATTTGGGTCCAGATTTGATCCCGAGTAATTTGGATTAAGACAAGGTCACCAAAAGAGACCTAGTTTCAGCTCTGATCATGAGCTGTTCCTTAGTTTTCTTCAGGCGCTTGCCCTCTTACATTGTATTCCTAACAATATTTTCGTTGTACAATATCTGCATACGTCTTCTCTTGCTTTCTACCTTAAGATTTTAATTCTTTGCGATCCTCTATATGCTATTTTCCTCTTTTTCATAATCTTTCGTTTCTTCGTCAAAAGCTCTCTGTCTCTCTTATTAGCTATTACCTTAATCAGTATTTTATTTCTTCTATTGACAGCGGTGTAGCCAGACAAATTGTCACGGGGGCTTAGGGGGGCACTTTTACAAATACCAAAGAGTATCATACTTCGTGTTTATCCAAAATAGTCCAACGTTTATTCAAGCAAGGTTTAGTGTATAGTGTATCTGAAGTCGTCCAGCTTGGCTGCTCTATGTTTCATTTTTTTTAAAAGTACTTATAACCCTTATATAAGTATAGTTCAAGACGGGATTTCTTTTATTTTTATACCAACCGATTAATTAATGTATTGCGGTGCAGAGCAAAATTTGTGTTAGTAGATGTTTACAGAAAATGTAATACCTGCGGACTCTTTTTTTTTTCATAGAATATTCAAACAAAAACACCATTCTTTCCAATAGCATCTGCTTGATAATTTTAGTCCTTTCAATGAAAAGCCTAAAACGTAATCGAACTGGTCAAAATAGTATCCAAAGATGGTTGTCGAAATGGAAACATTTTCAGTTTTCAGGGCGATTTTTCTCGAGAAAGGGAATGAATACTAAAGTTGATTTTTTTGTACACCATTACGTATCAAAGTATGTTGAAAGTATACAGTATATGAAGGCTGATATATGCTTCCTTATATTTTATGATTTTTTGAAAATCCAAGTTCGTATTTTAGCTCGAGTGAGACAAAATATAAAAATATATCTCCTCTCTCTCTCTCTCTCTCTCTCTCTATA